>SKCR01046671.1:0-66085 GCA_019454045.1 Zanthoxylum bungeanum
AAACAGTAGTGATGAAGATGCTAGATCTGATTTCTCTCATGATGAGTCTGTAGATGAGGATAGTCTTTAGGTAGCCTATACTGAATTGTTCAATGAGAGCCTAGTTATCAAGAAGATGAACATAGAGATCAATAAGAGGCTAAAAGAAGTGAAACTAGAAAAGAATGAAGCTCAATCTAAGTTTGAGCAAAGTCTGATGATGAATGATGACCTTGAGGAGAGGAATAAAGGGCTAGTTGAAAGAGTCAAATCCTTAGAAATTGAACATGAAGATGCTAGAACCCAATTTTCTGTATTTTCTAGTGGGAATAATGAAGTAGACCGTATGTTAGGGATTAATGTTGAGTCAAAATTTGACAAGGCGTCATCATCTAGAGCTGTGCAAATTCCTCCCAAATGTGACTTAGGTAAGAAACCTGTTGAGTGTAGGCATGTGATACCTAATTTTGTTCTTCATCTTATTTCCCAACCTCAATCTAGAGGTGTTGTGGGTAAACCTCGCTCTCATCAGAGGTTTGTGCCTGTATGCCATCACTGTGGCAAGGCAGGACACATTAGGCCTAAGTGCTTCATACTGCACAAACACAAGAAAAGGCCTGAGAGTGTGTCACCTAGATTTGATTCTTCAAATCTAGTTTCTCAAGTTTCTGCACTAACTAAACAGACAATTTTCCTTAGTGAGAAACTTGCGTTGTTAACTTTGAATACTCAGATGGATGAGATTCCTAAAAAAGTTTGGGTGCGGAAGCAAGCTGACTTCCTATATACTTCTGAATGCCTTGATCCTAGCAGGCATAATGAGAGTGCACTTTCGTGTAACTCTTCATAGAAGTTATATTTTATTTCCCCATTGTATGTATGTGTGCATGTGTTTTATATTTTTGCACGTCTATTTTTTCCTGCATATGAATATGTGTGTTGTTCTTTGTTTTTGTCCTTTGGTATATAGGATGGAAACCCGGACATAAATTTCAAAGCTGATTTCGAATGGAAGGTAGTATGATCTGAACTCAGGATACAACTCCACGTACCATTGGATATTGACAAGTCGTGTGTGTCTTTACATTGTTTTTGTTAAAAAAAACTAAAAATTAAAAAAATATATATAAATTAAAAAGACCAAAAACATTTGTGAGGCTTGTTATAGAATGAAAAGCATGTGCATGTGATCATGGTATGTAGGATCTATATTTACGCTGGTGCAATATGCTTTTAATTTTTTTGATGCTTTATGTGCATGGGTGTGTGATAAAAACTCCTAGTATATCTTGTGTTTGCATTTCACATACACATTTTTGTTATTGTCAAGGCTTGGTCGTATGTATGCATTTTTGGTTGGGCAATCTAATCTCTAATACACTTAACTCACCACACAGTGTGACCTTTGACTAGATGACCTTGTGTTATCCTTTTGTGAAAGAAAATAAAAAAAATAACAAAAAAATATTATAGTTTACATGAGACTCAATTGCAAAAGAGCCAATGTGCCAAATTCAAACAATAAGGGTAAAAACCCTTCACTCAAAAGAGTTTTTAAATATGAGCTCATTGTATTTATAGAGAGAATATTATAGCATGCAACCAATGTTGCTTATTTTTAGGTCCTAGTAGTACTGGGTTTGAACATTTATTTTGTGGACTTTATGTGTCAAGAGATGGGATTTACTTTGTTGTATCTCGCTCATAAAATAAGGTCTTAAGCCTTGATTCATTACGCCATAACCTTTTTCACACAGTACTTTTTATACTTTGGTATTTATGTAATATGCATGCGTGTACTATTTGGTAATATAGTAAGTGATGCATATTATTTCATGTCATAAATAGCTGAATACTGACTGGGTATCATTGTACTTGCTCGAAGTGATGTTTCAATCACTTTTATTTTCTCATTGTATGCTTGTGTGTGTTTCATGTCATTGCATACCTATAAGTCTTTACTTCCCGTGTGTTATTATTTTTTTTTGCTAACTTAGTAGGCTGGTTAGTGAGGGGGAGTAAGTTCTGTTTACATGTTTCTTACATGTGTTGTTTCCCATAGTAACTTTCTCATTGTCATTTCATGACAAAAATAGGGATAGTAGTTTAGTAGTTTGGGAGTAGTTGAGTAGTGATAAGCGGTAAATATATCAATATTTACCGTCCCTTTGACTTAATAGTTTGTATAGTTTCTTGAGTTTTGTGAATATTTTGATGTGTTTTTTGTATTTTGTAGGTAAATAAGGTTTTAGGATTCACTGGAATCAAATCGGGGCCAAAATAGCAAAAAACGGACAAAAAGGGCAAAATCATCATTTGGGCGTCGCGACGCGCAATACTTCTGCATCGCGACTGCTAACTGACCGGTGCGAAATCACATGCGTATAACGCAAGTGCATGTATCGTTCAAGTAGTATAAAAAATATCGATCCCACAAGGACTTAATACCTAAGCTAATAATTTTTATGAGGTCAAATGATTACTATTATCTAACAGATTGATTGATTGACTGGGTGATGCTTTTAAACTTAAAAATAAATAAAATTACGCGAAAGTAGGTTGAGGAAAAATCAAATTTATAAAATATCCAGAGTTGTGATTTCTTCCAATATCTTTTAAAGATGAAGTGGTTAATTTATGTTTGTGTAATATATCGGTTTACTAACCTGGAACACAAAATTATGCAAAAGCCTATGTCGATGGTCAGATTCAAATACCCAGTATAATCCAATTAAACCATATGTCTATGTCAACCAAATTACCTGGATTTATTAAGATTAAGTTCCAATTATGGCTACCCCCGCCCGAGAGGTATATGTCTATTCTGTAAGGAAATCTATTAAAGGGTTATCTATCCTCAAGGAAAATCGTGGGCTATTAAGTCTAGGGCTAAAACCTAAAATTCCTTTGTCAAGTTTATTTTAAGTTTACCAGATCAATCTTATTAATGGCCAGTTAACAAGAAGATTAAGCTTAAGACTTAATAAGTAAACCTTTATATTACCCAAACTATAAAATAACCCCTTATAAATCGGTGATATTGGAATTCATCAGAACCCAGATAACAAACTTAGTTACGACACATAACTAGGGCTAGTAAAAACTTAAATAAAATAAAAAACATAAAGTAAAATGCTGAAATGTAAATAAAGAAAATTACAATAAAAGAAAATGCTAGGGCTAGAGGATCTACTTTTATCACTATTATTTTAGATATCTCCCTTAATATAATATATTAACTTGTGTGATATTACCAACCAGCCATATAGGCGGTAACCTGATTAAGTCAAATTAAGTCCAACCGACCATAAAGGTGGTATCATTATTTGTCCATAAACCAACCATATAAGTGGTAATTACCAACCGACCAACCAGGCGGTATCCATGCTTAGTCAGGTTAAAACCAGTTTATAATTAATTACCAACCAACCAATATAGCAGTATCCTTGTTACGTCAAATTTTAAATAGTGAATATATTATAATTAAGGGAGATTAATCTAAATAGCAGTAATAAAAGTTTTACCTTTCACCCTAGCAGGGGGAAGTTACCTCCTCATAGCTGAATAGTAAAAACTGAAAAAGTAAAGAAAGTAAATTACTATTACAAAAAGTAAATAAAATTAATTATAAAACTGAAATTTAAAGAAAACTATGTACAAACTCCTTATTTACATCAGATAATTCAGAGAGGAAGGTACATTTGAAACTGAAATTTCGAGCTGAATTTATAGGCATCCATAAGCATCACGCGTCGTGACGCGTGAATTGTTCTTGCGTCGTGACACTACCATATGTCAGTCGCTGATTGGCTGCTTCAGATTCTTATCTGCTGATGTGGTATTTTGGATGATTAACTCAATAATTGTGTTGACGTGGCGATGACGTGGCTATGATGTGGCAACAAATGGCGATGTGGAATGTCAGCACCATAGGATGATGACACGTGGCACGTTGTGATTGGTTGATGATGACGCGTCGATGACATGGCATGTTGACTTGGTAAGCAACTGATGTGGACTCAACGTGGCTGACACGTGGATGGCATGTGGCGATGGTGATTGTCGGCAGCATAGGATGATGACATGTGGCACGGCGCACGTTAGCAGATCGGCTGTGATGTTGACACGTGGCACGGCACAAGTTAGCAAATTCAAACTTCTCAGATTTTTAACACGTGTCCTCGGCGCATGTTAGCAACTCCTGGCGCACGTTAGACGTCATGACGCGGGCAGCTCATCGTGATGCGCCAAATGACGATTTTGCCATTTTGTGTCTTTTTGCACTGTTTTGGCCCCAAATCACCTCCAGAATGTTCTGAAACTTTATTATCTACAAAATAACACAAAACACATCAAAATATTCACAAAACTAAAGAAACTATACAAAATATTAGGTCAAATGAGTGGGAAATAATGATATATTTACCACTCATCACTAACGTGCGCCGAACATGTGTCAACATCAGAGAAACTTTCTATCATACGCACTTGCTAACATGTGCCGTCCATGTGTCAACATCACAGTAATCTTACTATAATGTGCCGGACATGTGTCATCATCCCATGTTGCCGACACTACATTTCATTGTTTACGTCAGCGTCGCGACGTGTAAGCCTTCACGTATCATGACACCAAGCTAATAATTTAGCTATCGACAGTCGCGTGCAACGTGTCATCATCTCAGCAAAGTGCATGCCACGTGTTGAAGATCAAAGGTGTGTCATGACACGCAGCACTTGACGCGTTACGATGCGTGGACCAAATTTTCCCTATAAATTGAGGCCGAAATCAGAATTCCAATTCATTCCTTCTTCTGGGGATTTCCCTAAGAATACTAAGAAGATTCTATCTTGTTTGTTTATTTACAAATTTTTATGTTTGATTTTTATTTTACGCAATAGTTCTTTCTTTATTTTACTTTCAGTATGATGAGGTAACTCCCCTCTGCTGGGGTGAAGGGTAAAGCTTTTATTACTAATATTTAGATTAATTTCCCTTAATTATAATATATAAACTATTTTAAAACCTGACTTAATGGGATACCGCCTATATAGTTGGTTGGAATTAATCATAAATTTGACTTAATCAGGATACCGCCTATATGGCCGGTTGGTAATGTCATACAAAGTTAATATATTATAATAAGGGAGATATCTAAATTAGAAGTAATAAAAGTGGATCCTCTAACCCCATCATTTTCTTTATTACTTTATTTTATCTTTTTAATTTCCAGTTTTACTTTATGTCATTTACTTTATTTATGTATTTAATAGTCCTAGATATGTGTTGTAACTAAATACCATTTCTGAGGTTGTGATGAATTCTAATATCACCGGTTTATAAGGGATTATTTTATGTCTTGGGTAATATAAAGGTTTATTTATTATGTCTTAAGCTTAATGCTTCTTATTAACTGGCCACTAATAAGATTGATTTGGTAAACTTAAAATAAACTTGACGAAGGAATTTTAGGTTTCAGCCTAAGACTCAATAGCTCACGATCTCACATTGGGGCATGGTGATCCTTAGGTAGATTTCCTTACAGGATAGACATATACATGTCGGGCGGGGGCAGCCACAATTGGAACTTAATTCTAATGAATTCATGTAACTTGGTTAACATAGACTTATGATTAATTAGGTAATTTGGATGTTTGCATCTGACCATCGACAATGGCTTTTGCATATTTTCATTTTCCAGGTTAATAAACTGATATATTGCACAAACATGAGATAATCACATCATCTTTAAAAGATATTGGAATGATTCACAACCCTAAATAGTTTCATAATATTGAATTTACCTTTAATTTACTTTCGCACCGTTTTATTTACTTGTTTTCAGACAAAAATCATCATCCAATCAACAACCAATCTATTAGATACTTGTAAATATTTAACTTTATAAATTAATAGCTTAGGTATTAGGTCCTCGTAGGATCGATACATTTTATATTACTTGAGCGATACGTGCACCTACGTTACGTGTGTGATTTCACCAATCAAGTTTTTGGCGCCATTGCCGGGGACTTATTTATCTCTCACTATTAATTTTGAAGTTAGATACATTTACTTGTGTCTAATTTGTTTTTACTTATTATTTTTATTTTATTATGTTTCAGGTTCTCAAACACTACATGAGAAGAACCAGAAGCTTTGAAATTTGTCCGCTTGACCCATAAATTGAAAGAACCATCAGATAGTTGAGATGAGAAAGGCGAGAAGGCCAAAAAACACTGATCAATATGAACATTCAAGAGCCTGAACCTTTGGAGGTTTCACCACCAATTCCCATTTGAGACATAACTATTCTGGTGGTTGACGGCTTCATTTCATGCATTGTACTTCCTCCCTTACTAGAAAATACGTGTGACATCAAAACATGCATTCAGATGATACAATAATTAGTTCAGTTTGGGGGAATGCAACTGAAGATCCTAATGCCAACATCAGCAACTTTCTGGAAGTTTGCGGCACATTCAATTATAACCGAGTGGTAGAAGAAGCAATGAGACTGCGTGTGTTTCCATATTCCTTGAAAGATAGAGCTAAGGCTTGGCTACATTCTCTACCAGCAGGTTCTATCACAACTTGGAATACTCTAGCCACCAAATTCCTTGTAAAATACTTTCCACTAGCCAGAACTGCAAAGTTGAGGAATGACATTACATCATTTGTACAACATGACTCAGAATCTCTCTGTGAAGCTTGGGAAAGATACAAGAGTTGCTCAGAAAATGTCCTCACCATGAGATTGCAAAGTGGCTACAAGTCCAAACCTTCTACAATGGACTTCTCTGGACTTATGCGAACTACAATAGATGCTGCTGCTGGATGAGCTTTAATGGAAAAATGAGAGGATCAAGCCTGTGACTTAATTGAAGAAATGGCCAATAAATTCATTGTGGTCAACAGAAAGGAGCATAATCCAACAAATAGTAGAAATTTACGAAGTTGGAGCCAACACAGCAATGGATGCCAAGCTCGATCAGATATGCAAACTGATAGAAACTCTTAGCATGAAGGTTTATGTTTGTATTAATCTAGGTCCCAAGATCAAACAAGCAATGAAAACAATGTGCGAATACATCAACGGAGGTAGCGGAATACTCACATCGATCGGTTGAGTCGATTTGGAGACGAATGAAGCCGCAAAACTCACTGGTTTGGTGCGCCCACTGCTGCAGTTCGTGCTCACTGGTTTAGCAGTTTCGGGTCTAATTTCGAAGCTCCAAACTCCGTTGGATGAGTCCCGCCTCATGGGTGAACCTCCCTACCACCTTCGCAAGACTCGTAAGTGTGCTAGCACTTGATTTCTCACCATGAAAAACCACTCTTGCTTCCCTATTGCTCACGTTTTTCTGGTTCAAAACTAGTCCCAATATTTCTGTTTTGACGTGAGAGAGAGAAAGAAAATGGAGAGAAAGAAAATGTGTATTAAGTTTTATGCATTTGATTTCAAGTGTATCTTATATACTTTTAGTGAATTTCAAATGAATTTCACTTGCATTTACCTTTAATTTGAATTCAAAAAGTCAAACAATAAAGGAAAACACTATGCACATCATGTCCATCACTATTCACATCAACTTTATTAAAGTGACATGTTGTCAAGTCACATCACTCAAAGTGACAAGTGATTTGACGCTTGATGCGACTGATTGATTTGACGCTTGATGCGACTTGCGTTACCTTGCCGCACTCGAATTCGAAATACGAATGCGCTCGCAATCACACTCGGGCTCGGGTTCGCTAATTCCTAATTAACGATTTTTCCGTCGCGTCGTAATTAAATGATTACGCCTAGCGAATTCACTATTCACGTCGCTAACGAATTAATTCTAAATTAATTCGTTCGCCCGAATTAAAATCTAATTTTAATTCCGCGTCGAAATCTAATTTCGTTTAATATATCGAATATATTATTTTACCGATGATTAATTCCAAATTAATCGTTATCTCTCTCTAGACGATATTTTATCCTAGATAAAATATCTCTGTTATTAATCCTAGATTAATTTTCTCTCTCTTCTATATAATCCCAGATTATTCAAGAGTGCGAGTTGTGCGTCATCGGTGGATTATCGGGAAGCGACCCATGAGATCCCCGGATAAGTTGGCAGTAAATATTGGTCGTCGGAGTATCCGAATCACGTACGTACCAAGTACTACGTTTTACCGATTTACGAGACAAGGTCGACTCCTAGCAAAGCACCAAGTCTTCCCAATTCTCCGGACATATCCATATAAGAATATTAAGATCTGTATCAAGCGTAGTATACGATTGTATTGTGCATATCGGTCCAGTATCGGATAGTCACGTGCTAGGGCTGGGGCTGGATAAGTGTCTACCCCGTCCGAAGCACATATCGGATGTCTGGTAACATAGTCTCTATAATCGGATATACATGACCTTGTCATAATATCCCGATTGCCGCGCAGCACTTAAGAGCACTAATACCGCATCTTGTGTGACATCATCTCCACTATGACTGGAGTGATACTTCCGTCTTGACATCACATCCAATACACTACGACTCTCTGATAAACCCAGAAGTGGTGTACGCAGAACCGGTTAAAGCCTGTACCACCAAGACCAAAGTTTATCGATTATCGTAAGTATTAGCGATGTAAGTCTCAGGTTAAGACTATACACACCTACCTTGATTTCGGCCTCCCATAGACACATAGTCATAATACCAATGGGATTCCGAGGGTCTATCCAGAGCGAAGCTGTTTCCCGTACCATCGGTGAAACACGACCTCCTATCGCACTTGCATAAGTATCCAATACTTATATATATGAGAACTATGCCGTTGTGCCCTCACAACGCACACAAGTGCAATACTAGCCTATTCCGCATTATCGATGTCCAGTCTCGATAATACTCCGGCTAGGGATATTTAATGATTAATCCTTCGGGGACTGATACTGTCTCATATCATTCTCAGTCCAGGAACTAATCATAGGGACCTCTCTTCATTTATATATCTATGGTGATCTAATCACAAATGATGAGAGTGCAATTTCCTTGTCACATAGTTAATTTGCTACAACAACACAATGATCTGTGCAAATAGTGACGCTATGGGTCATTTTGTCCAACAATCTCCCACTTGGCACATAGCCAGTCACTCAAGTGTCCCACACCCGAACTATGTACGGTTCGCTCAAATTGCTGAGGAAAGATTTTCGTCAGCGGATTTGTTTGATAATCGTCTGACGCGATTTACACGATCATCACATCGCCACGATGTATGATCCGAACGAATCAGATGATATAGAAGTATATATCTGGATCGTCGATGAGACCTTTAATTCCTTAGCCTGTGCTGACGCCTAGCTCAGCTGCTAAAAGAACTATATCTAATCTAATTAGATTTATTTTCGATCCAAATGGCTTCTATTGCTGCCTCAGCTGCAGCAATAATCCGCATTTGTTGTTTATTCGGCAACAGTTATCTTGCTCGGAATATTTCCAGCTCACTGTCCCGTTATTCAAACTTTATAGTACCGTAGTATTTAATTGTTTGGAAACTTGCAGCAGTGATCCCAGTCACTTCAAGTTCTCCTTCTCCATAGTTTAAGACAGCATCTTTAGTTCTCTAAGATACTAACAGATGTTCTTAACTTCAATCCAGTGACTATCACTTGGATTGACCTGATTGTGACTCCATATGCTCGAAGCGTATGAGACACCAATACAAGTACATTTTAAATGTACAATTTCCCAGAGAGTGTTAACAACTCCAAATCTATCCCAGTAGATCTTTATTCCTTGAATAAAGGTTGTTACTCCCCAGAATTCTACGGAGAATTTCTATTGAAAGAATATCTATGAAAGCCAAGCTTTCACCAATTGCTATATGGGAATTTCATTGTCAGTGCGCTCTCTCCACTAACCACCTTATATACACAAGAATTTTTTCGTTTTGATTCAAATCAAACCATTATGATTATTTCAAAACGACAGTTCCAAGAACCTTATGCTTGCATTAATCCAAACATGGATCGAATAACCCGCAAACCTCGTTTGTTGGTTATACAAAATCGTCAGGATGTTGTAAACATCCTCCAAAAGGTTTCCTTTTCAGGAAAGCGATTTTGATCTGCTTGACACATTTCATAAATGAAAGCAGTTATCAACAAGCATCTTCAAAATGGATTTACCATGGCAACAGGTAAAAGGTTGAACCGTTATTAACACAATGTTGATAACGATACCTTTCCGTCAAAAGCCCAGCTTTGTACGTTGGTATGTTGCCTTCCATGTATGTCTTCCTTGAAGACGTTAATGTACCAATAGGCACAATGCCTTGTGGTACAACAACTAGTATCCAAAATAGTTGTTATACATGGAATCCATTTCGGACTCATGGCACTTTGCCATAATAGGGAGTCGATACCTCGTATCACTTCCTCAAAACGTAGTCGGTGGTATACCTCCATAAGATTGACATCTTTATGGGGTTAGATCAGAAACCTACCCTAGGTTGTTTTCTGACTCTATCCGATCTACGAGTTCTTGTGTATTTGAAGATTAATGGTATAGATTCATCATAGATGAACTATTTGTGTTCCATTAAGGACTTCGTGCCTAGAACAGTATTACTCCGATTTTCATCGAGTATCACTATCCTCCCACTGACCACTGCATATCGGTATTCCTCTCAGGAAAACCGCATGGTGAGCAACAATCACATTGTTCTCATGTGAGATTTATAAGTACTATACTTATGGTTTCCCTTAGGATAACCTATATTGGCACTTATCCAATTTGGGTCTTTTAGTTTGGTATCATCCAAACGTTATGCCTGGCATACCCAAATTATCAGGAATGAGAAACCTCGTTTCTTCCTGTTCATATCCTATATGACATCTGTCAAACAGATTTATATGGAACCTTATTCTAAATAAGTTTTGCACTGTTAATACATATCCTATTGAAGGAACAGTAGCTCAGAGCGACTCGTGATAAACCTTATCATGTCCAACAAAATTCGTTTTTAGTTCGGACACACCGTCTAACTGACGTGTCTCGGGAGGAGTCCTCATCTGAAAGAATACCATACTCTTTCATGTACGTATGAAACTTACTGCTTAAGTATTTTCCATTACGGTCTTACCGTGGCGGAATAATACTATAGCCGATCTGTTTTTATTTACTTCGTGTCGAAACTCTAAAGTTTCCGATTTGTGTTCTTCAAAAGAAACACATAACCATAACGTGATGCCACATCCGTTAAGGTCACGAAATATTCATGTTCACATCTAGTCTAGCTAGATATGGGCCCACTAACTTCACCATGAATAGGGCTAACAGATCGGTGGCCCTTTACTATTACCAAGTAAATAGTATTTTAGGTACTTTACCTAATAAACTAGATTCGCAGACCTTATTTGAATAGTCAAATCAGTCCTAGTACCCACTCTTCAAAAGTGTGGATATACGAGTCTCGTTTAATTGTGTCCTAGACAACAATGCCACAAATAAGTCTCTATTGATCAAATCAATTTGAGCTATTTATTTGTCATTTTATATGTTTGAGATTTTATTATATTCAAAATATAAATTCTGTTATTTACATCTAATGTATTTATCTCAGTATCATCTTTATATAATAAAACACTTAGTGTTCTAGAATATAAAGGTTTATCCGCAACGGATTAAACACTGATATAGAGATAATGTCTCTAGTCAAACTAGTTACATTATAACAGTTCCTAATTTAAGTACATACCCAAAGGGTAGTTCCTAAACTTAGGTATCTACGGTCGAAACAGCGACTTTCGTCCCGTTTCCGATTCGCAGAGAAATCTCGGCTTGAAGTCAGTATCCAGCTCATAGCGGATTCTGAACATCAATACATATATTTTATGTACCACACTAAGTATTTAAAATCCAATTTCAATACTAGTAGTGAACATAACTTTGACAAATATTTTAAAGTCAGAGCCTCGCCCTTTCTTTAATTCCTTCGTGTCTTCCATATCCAAATGGTAGTCACTTTGGGATATGTCAATTATCTTTTCAATATTTCACAAACCTTTGGCCAAGCCTTGGGTTTCGGAATATCGAAACGATGTGCACCTTGTGCAACACGCCCAATTGCAAACTTTGACTTTTCACCTCTAGAATAGTCAATCAATTCTCTAAGATTATTAATTGCAATTTAATACTTTTAAATCTAAAGATAGATTTATGATAAGTATATTAATTAAGCACTAAAGTCATCATCACATAAATCTTCCAAAGATTTTATGCTCTACTTATTTGCTTAATTATGGGCCTAGATATAACAAGTTATTTTATCC
The DNA here is from genome assembly GCA_019454045.1 of Zanthoxylum bungeanum. Taxonomy (NCBI): domain Eukaryota; kingdom Viridiplantae; phylum Streptophyta; class Magnoliopsida; order Sapindales; family Rutaceae; genus Zanthoxylum; species Zanthoxylum bungeanum. The sequence goes on from SKCR01046671.1 coordinate 12,297, forward strand.
AATAAAGTAACCTATTATTAATTCCCAATGAAAATTAAATCATTTAAAACATTTAATCCAAGGATTATATATTTTAAATATTCAACTTTTCAATTCTTTCTTGATTTCAATAGTCCAACTATTTAATCAATTTAATAAGGTACTATTTATTATAATGATTACAATAATCCAATTATTTAATCAACTATAATTTTAATATTGATTACTATATCTAATTATAAAATCAACTATCATTTTAATTCAATTATATTGATTACTATAATCCAATTATAAAATCAACTATATTTGAATGAGTTTGTATATAGTCCAACTATATATATTTTTAAACAACATAAAATATTAGTCCAACTAATACTTTTGATTAATATGACGAGTAAATATAGATGAGCGCGTTTAGCGAGTATTCGAACGAATGTTGCAAATTCAATACTTGCCTCCCACTATTTTTCGTCGAGCCTCTAACCCTCTGTCGAGTACTCGGGAAACCGTGTTTCCTAGTGGGCTAGGATCCCGTTAAATATCACACAATCTTGACTTTGGCCAACAAATTGTATGATAATTAACTAGGTAGATCTCGAAGATCAATTGGATCTCATCCAACTCCTAGATCCAGTAGGTGGACATCCAAGTCCCAAACATATATCTTATATATGCCTATACATCGAATGTATACCCTAACCTTTTTCCTCTGAATCAACTAGGCCTTGGCTTTGGCACAACAAACCTAGTGATCCCAGTCAAGCGCGGACCCATTGACATGGAAGCTTCGTAATCAATGTCAATGGACAAGAAGTGGTCTTGACTTTGGCCAACAAACCACAACTTGGACACGACACCGATATGGAACAAAGCCTCGTGATTAAAACACATCTTCGACGGACAAGGGCTTGACTTTGGCCAACAACCCCTGCCAATCTCGGATCTTGAGTAAGAATCACTCAATGGAAGGAAAATAAACGCTTGATATTTAACGAGGGTTTTTCGCGTGCAAATTGGCTACCAATTTAATTATCTTTGTTAAGGTCTCATCATCATACACCCTTAAACATGCATTCTAAATACATAATAAAGCGAGTATGAAAATAAATAATAATGATATGCGGATGGATACTTAACACATTGATCCTAGATCAAATCTCTCCCTTTCTCACTCAAGCTAGCACTTGTATTACTTCTACCCGTTACACTACACTACTTCTAAAGAAACCTCATTTACATGGAGGGGAATAGGTGAGAAGAGAATACAAAGAGAATGAAGGTGATAAGGCTGGACACGCAGGTCCAATTTAATAAATCAAATTTATTACAACAATTTCTAAAATTGCCCACCCATCTAATATCCATCCGATATACATTATTCATTCAACACAACCACGTATTCACACACATAAGCATGCTATCAATCAATCTAATCAAATTAATTAATCTGATAATTAAGTGATCATCCAATGTTCAAACAACGATTTGATTTTGTTCGAGTCAAACTCGTTTTTGCGAATAAGTACTTAAAGTACGAATTCATGAATTAAATTAACTACATACATCATTAAATCTAATTTAACATGTATTTAATACTAATTCACTATTCAATTCCAAATTAAATATTACACTTTATTAATAAACCTTTTACGATTTAAATTCCAAATTTAATCGTAACGCGTCTCAAAGACCGATTAACGTCCAACGTCAATTCAATTAAAGTCCAATGGGCTTTTAATTGATTTCTTAAGGCGTGGACTTTTGGTCAACTCGGGTCAAACCGATAACCAAAGTCCAATCCGGGATTTACCCCATAAGCCCATAAATCAATCTTGGCCCATTAGGCCCAATTGAACTTTAAAGGTTCATTAGTTGCATTTGGGCTTTATGGTTAAGGTTTTGGGCCCAATTGGATCCAATCCATTTGGCCTAAACCCAACTTGATAAAATCAAGCCCAATAGGCCCAAATACAACATTAGAAGCCCAAATCCAATTTAAGGCCTCAATAATTAAATTACATAAATCCAATTTAGCAATTTAATTACCTAAAGTGTATTACATGATTAATCAACTAAATCAACATTTCCAAAACATCAAATTAGTCCAATTAATCATACTCAATTCATTATCATATGTCCAACACACAAATTGAAAAATCAAACCCATTTACATGCTTTAAGCTCTCGGCCAAGGAGGGATTTTGTGTCCGATTTGGTTTCAATCCAATCGAACCCACAATCGACATTAAATCACCATCCTCCTTTGATTTCATACACATCCAATGTCACAAAATCAAAATCACCAAGACATTAGGGCATAGTTCCATTCGGCCAACATAGAATTTTAGGGATTTTATGTTCAATTCAAAATCAATCCAATTGACCATAAATTAACATCATCCTACATGATTCTAACTCATCCAATGAATCAAAACCAAAAATTCCAAGAATCCCAAATCACTACACATTCGGCCAAGAGGAAATAAATTTGGGGAAAATTATTCCAAATCAATTTTCAACAAATTGGTCCAACCAAATGAAATTACATTATAAGCATACTTAAACAATCAATTATTCAAATCATGCTCAACACATTTACCCAAATTTTAAGCCCTACAATTTTCATGCTTGAACCTAAGGCTCTTGATGCCATTGTTGGTATTAATCTAGGTCCCAAGATCAAACAAGCAATGAAAACAATGTGTGAATACATCAACGGAGTAGCGGAATACTCACATCGATCGGTTGAGTCGATTTGGAGACGAATGAAGCCCAAAACTCACTGGTTTGGTGCGCCCACTGCTGCAGTTCACTGCCTCACTGGTATGGCAGTTTCGGGTCTCATTTCGAAGCTCCAAGCCCGTCGGATGAGTCCCGCCTCATGGGTGAACCTCCCTACCACCTTCGCAAGACTCGTAAGTGTGCTAGCACTTGATTTCTCACCATGAAAAACCACTCTTGCTTCCCTATTGCTCACGTTTTTCTGGTTCAAAACCAGTCCTAATATTTCGTTTTGGGCGTGAGAGAAGAGAAAGAAAATGGAGAGAAAGAAAATGTGTATTAAGTTTTATGCATTTGAATTTCAAGTGTATCTTATAACTTTGTGAATTTCAAATGAATTTCACTTGCATTTACTTAATTTGAATTCAAAAAGTCAAACAATAAGGCAAACACTATGCACATCTGTCCATCACTATTCACATCACTTTATTAAAGTGACATGTTGTCAAGTCACATCACTCAAAGTGACAAGTGATTTGACGCTTGATGTGACTGATTGATTTGACGCTTGATGCGACTTGCGTTGCCGCACTCGAATTCGAAATACGAATGCGCTCGCAATCACACTCGGGCTCGGGTTCGCTAATTCCAAATTAACGATTTTTTCGTCGCGTCGTAATTAAATGATTACGCCTAGCGAATTCACTATTCACGTCGCTAACGAATTAATTCTAAATTAATTCGTTCGCCCGAATTAAAATCTAATTTTAATTCCGCGTCGAAATCTAATTTCGTTTAATATATCGAATATATTAATTTACCGATTAATTCCAAATTAATCGTTATCTCTCTCTAGACGACAATATTTTATCCTAGATAAAATATCTCCGTTATTAATCCTAGATTAATTTTCTCTCTCTCTCTATATAATCCCAGATTATTCAAGAGTGCGAGTTGTGCGTCATCGGTGGATTATCGGGAAGCGACCCATGAGATCCCCGAATAAGTTGGCAGTAAATACGGTCGTCGGAGTATCTGAATCACGTACGTACCAAGTACTACGTTTTACCGATTTACGAGACAAGGTCGACTCCTAGCAAAGCACCAAGTCTTCCCAATTCTCCGGACATATCCATATATGAATATTAAGATCTGTATCAAGCGTAGTATACGATTGTATTGTGCATATCGGTCCAGTATCAGATAGTCACGTGCTAGGGCTGGGGCTGGATAAGTGTCTACCCCGTCCGAAGCACATATCGGATGTCTGGTAACATAGTCTCTATAATCGGATATACATGACCTTGTCATAATATCCGATGGCCGCGCAGCACTTAAGAGCACTAATACGTATCCTGTGTGACATCATCTCCACTATGACTGGAGTGATACTTCCGTCTTGACATCACATCCAATACACTACGACTCTCTGATAAACCCAGAAGTGGTGCACGCAGAACCGGTTAAAGCCTTTACCACCAAGACCAAAGTCTATCGATTATCGTAAGTATTAGCGATGTAAGTCTCAGGTTAAGACTATACACACCTACCTTGATTTCGGCCTCCCATAGACACATAGTCATAATACCAATGGGATTCCGAAGGGTCTATCCAGAGCGAAGCTGTTTCCCGTACCATCGGTGAAACACGACCTCCTATCGCACTTGCATAAGTATCCAATACTTATATATATGAGAACTATGTCGTTGTGCCCTCACAACGCACACAAGTGCAATACTAGCTATTCCGCATTATCGATGTCCAGTCCGATAATACTCCGGCTAGGGATATTCAATGATTAATCCTTCGGGGACTGATACTGTCTCATATCATTCTCAATCCAGGAACTAATCATAGGGAACTCCTCTTCATTTATATATCTATGGTGATCTAATCACAAATGATGAGAGTGCAATTTCCTGGTCACATAGTTAATTGCTACAACAACACAATGATCTGTGCAAATAGTGACGCTATGGGTCATTTTGTCCAACAGGTTAATGATGTATCCACAAGTTTACCATATGGAGGAGCACTAGAGACAGAATCATACAACCAACATGATGAGATGATGAACTATGTCAGCAAATTTGACAGACAATGGAACAATCCATATTCCAATACCTACAATCAAGGGTGGAGGAATCATCCCAATTTCGCATGGAGCAACAATGCAGGGCAAAAAACCAATCCACCACTAGGATTCCAACAACAGAACAAAGGCTAGGAGTATAAGAATAAGCCAGGAATAGAAGAAGTGTTGGTCCACTTGAAAAAGCTAGAAGAAAAAATGACGTTCAAGCAGCAAAATCTGATGCTATATTTCAAGCCCAATCAGTATTGAGTCAAAGCCTAATTGCTTCTATAAAGACACTGGAAAATCAAATAGGACAACTGGCCAATGCTCAGAGTTACAGACCACAAGGTCCCATTCCTAGCAACACAGAACCAATCCAAGGAACATGTGGAATGAGCAATTTCATGCCATCACTTTGAAAAATGGTACTGAAATCAACAAAGATGTCGGAGTCAAGGTAACTGTTGAGGAAGTTCCAAAAGAAAGCAGCGAAGCAGAGCCACATATGGAGGAAAGAGAAGCAAAAGCAAATGATCAAGAAATATTCACTCCACCTCCACATTTTCCACAGCGTCTCTAGAAAAATAAACTAGACAAGCAATTTTCTTGATTTCTGGAGATCTTCAAAAAACTACATATCAACATTCCATTTACAGAAGCGTTGGAACAAATGCCCAGCTATGTCAAATCATGAAAGATATTCTTTCACAAAAATGAAGATTGGGAGATTACGAGACAATAGCATTGACAGAAGAATGCAATGCCATCATTAAGAGGAAGCTTCCCCCAAAGTTGAAAAATACTGGCAGTTTCACTATCCCTTGCACCATTGGAGAACATAACTTTGGTAAGGCTTTGTGTGATTTAGGTGCTAGTGTTAACTTAATGCCTTTTTCCATTTACATGAAACTGCAGATTGGAGAAGCAATGCCCACCTTAGTCTTTTTGTAACTTGATGATAGAACGCTCACATTTCCAAGAGGTGTTGTTGAAGATGAGCTGGTCAAAGTTGAAAATTTTATTTTCCCAGCAGATTTTATTATTCTTGACATGGAGGAATATGAAGACGTGCTTATCATCCTCGGGAGACCATTCTTGGCTACAGGTCGAACCATTATTGATGTACAAAAAGAAGAACTAGTCATGAGGGTACATGACCAAGAAGTGACATTCAATGTTTTCAAAGCCATGGAATTCCCAAATGACGAAAAGAATGATGAATGTTTCAGACTTTATGTGATAAATGGTACCATTCAGAACTTCGATGCAATGCAAAGTTCCGCTGACAAACTTAAAGCATGTCATCTGCCTATGGAGCCTGGAGATAAAGCATATTATGCACTGGAGAAGTTAAATCTTGATTTACAAGCAACTGAAGAGAAAAGGCTCCACCAACTCAAAGAATTGGAAGAATTTCACATACAGCCTTCCGAGAATGCCAAACTGTACAAAGAAAAGGCCAAGAAGAGACATGATGAGAAGTTAGTGCGTATACAGCAAATCAAGGTTGAAACTCTTCCTTGGGAATCTAAAATCACAGTGGTCAGGTCCATTCTTATTCACCCAAGTTTTACCAGATAGAGTCGTTGAGTTACATGATCCCAACTCCAATAAAACCTTCAAAGTTAAAAGTAAGTGTGTCAAGCACTAATGGGGAGAATCATTTGAGCGACAAAAAGAGAGTGTCACACTTTCAGATCCAGCCTAACGTTCTGACGGTCATGTCTAGCTGACAATGTTAAACTTAGCGCTAGCAGAGAGGCAACCCATGCAATTTGTGTATATATTCAGATTTGGTGTGTTTTATTTTTATGTGTTAATTTTGTAGGTAAAGTCACATTTCAGGATGGAAAACGTTCTCGCAAATCTTCACAAGCAATTTCCTTCTCTCCCTCAAAATTCTCTGATGAAATTCTACAAAGCTCACATGGAATGAATGAGACTTCTAATGATAAAAGGTATTCCTAATGACATTTGTTGGTTAATTGAAGCACGGGTCCAATGGCAGGTGAGTCTTCTGACTATTTTTTTCATATCTGCCCGGTTTAGGAAAAAAAACCTATGCTAAGGATAGAAGAGCTAAAAGATTAGGCGTTTTCTTTAAATGTGTACGCATGACATGTAATACTCGTTGTCGTTCTTTAGGAATGGTGTCTGATAACCGCGAAGATAAAATTAAATTCATTAGGGTTGAAATGAGTAAGGAGTCTTTGGATGACATATCATTGACTCTTGAGACGCATCCCAGTGGATATGTGTATCAAGCAATCGCATGTTATATACTGATGAGCGGAAAATATATCAATATTACCGCCCCTTTTACCTAATATTTTGTATAGTTTCTCGAGTTTTATGAACATTTTAATATGTTTTTATTTATTTAACAGATAAAATAAAATCGAGACTCAATGGAATCAATTAGGACGAAATATGGAACAAATAAGGGTAAAAAGTGGACTTGATATTTGGATTTTAGAGGTTGGAAACTTGGAATGGCATTCTAACGAAGTACAATTTCGAAAATTTCAACTTTGCATAATTGTCATATTTTAGGCATAACTTTCTACTCCGATATCAGATTGAGGTGATTCGAGTTCCAGATTATATAAGACTAAAAGATCTATAACTTTGTCGTTCATAATAATTCTGAATTCTGAAGTTTTCATAACGGAAATTGATAAAACATCCGAAAGTGTGTTATGTGTAATTATTATAGTCATTTTCAAAACAAAAAATAAAATAAAAAAAATAACAAATGAGAATTGTCAAACTTCCACCAAACATGCAAGCATGTTTGGTGGAGGATTTGGTGTCATATTTGGTGCCATGTTTGGTGGAGCAATTGGTGAAGAAATTTGTGGAGGCAAAATTTTTCCTATAAATACCAAGCCATTTCATTGTAAATTTCATTTTTCCTTGGTTTCTTAATAAGGAATTAAGGATTCTATCGTGTTGTTATTTAGTAGTTTTGTAATGTATTTTTATTTTTATTTTTAGTAATAATAGTTTGTTTGTTTTTACTTTCTTTTATGTTTAGTAGTTAATTTCGCTGGGGGAAGGGTGAAACCTTTAATATGATAAGGTAGATTAATCTCACTTAAATTATAATATGGAAATTGTAATTTAATATATGGATTAATATTAATACCGCTTAATGGCTGGTTTTATTTATTTGAATAATGTGACACCGCCTATATAGCGGTCTTAGGTGACAGATGACTACCGTCTATATGGATGGTTTATAGACAAATAATAACACAGCCTTTATGGCTGGTTGACTTAATGGGTAACACTGACAATTCTATATTATAGTAAAATGAGATTTCTACATTTGAAATATTAAAGGTGGATCCCCTAACCCCATTATTTTATTTTCATTCTAGGGAAATGATGAAGCACAATATTCACGAGTGTTATCATTGATTTATTATTTTATTGTGATGTTTTGGCTTGTTTATTGAATCTTAAGCTTAATGCTTCTTGTTAACTGACCATTAATAAGATTGATATGGTAAACTTAATATGAACTTGGAAAATGGATTTTAGGTTTCAGTCTTCGATTCAATAGCTCACGATCTCACCTTGGTGCAAAAGACTCTTAGTTAGATTTCCTTCCAGGATAGACATATACCTGTCGGGCGGGGGTAGCCAAAATTGGAACTTGAACTTAATAAATTCAGATAACTTGGTAAACATAGACATATGATTAATTGGGTTATTCTGGGGTTTGCATCTGACCATCGAAAGAGGCTTTTGCATATCTTCGTGTTCCAGGTTAACAAACTAAGTTATTACACATATATAAGAGAATCAATTCATCATTAGAATAATATTGTGTGGAATCACAACCCTATATATTTGTGTCTTTTGATTATTTTCCTTAATTTTTTCTTTTGAGTATTTATTTATTTATTTAGCAAATCCACATTTAACCAACCAATCAACAATCATTCCATTCTCCTTTAATTAGATACCTGTAAATAAATAGTATCAATAATTAATAACAACAATAGAAATTAAGTCCTCGTGGGATCGATATTTTTATACTACTTGAGCGATACGTGCACTTGCGTTACGTGTGTGATTTCACCAATCAAGTTTTTGGCGTCGTTGTCGGGGACTATTTTTCTTGAGTTATTAATTTTGAAGCTATCTAATTTACTTATATCTAATTTCTTTATTTTTATCTGTAATTTTTTTTTCTTTTAATTTCATGCAGTTAAAATGGATCTTCAATCGGTGATAATAGAATTATGAGTTTTATTAGGTGAGATACGCCCCAAATCAGGTAGCAACAGTCCGATTTCTGAGGCCTGTTGTCCAACCCAATAATTATCCTTGGATATCAGAGCCATTCAACAAAATATTTGCTCAACCGAACGCAATGGGGAGATATGAGATATGTGATGGTAACCACCTGAGCATAAACCACTACTACAATTCAGGGTGGCAGAATTATCAGAATCCTTCAAGGTACGAAGAACCAACATATCTCACTGAACCTTATTCTCCATCTTATCCACCATCCACATACGATCTTTATCAAGTACCAGAACCATCAGAAGAAGATTGGGTGATTGACATGCTCAAAGATTGGATCAAGAAACAAGATGAAAAGTTGGATGCAAGGGCTAAAATGTTTCAGAGTCAAATAAAAAACCAAGTAGCAATCTTACAAAGAATAACAGATCAAGCGAGACAATTAACAGAAAACCAAAACTGCACACCTCACGAAATAAAGATCGTAGGTGGAGCTAAATAAGGAAATCCTAAAGTACATTTGTGAAGAAAAAGTGGAGCAAGAACAGAGAAATGGAGGAGCAAGTGTCTGACCATATTGAAGATCTCATGCTTTCAGGAGAAACATCACTGTTTTGGGGAGTACAAATCAAAGATATCACCCAGAAGCTTGACAGAATGGAACTCCCATTCAAAGCCAAGCACCATAAGAGACCTCCTGATTTTATTTCTTTCTTTTCAGGAATCACTGGAGCGACCGAGTTTAAAAAGGTGGCACAAGCATTAAATGTGACAAAATTATTTTTGCCATTTTACTGTTGGAAGATACCCTTCAAAGCAACGGTAATGGGATTGTCTCTAATCGGACATCCAAAACCATGCTGAAACCTCCTTGACAAATGGACTTCAGTAACGTCTAGCTGAAGATGAAAAATTTAGCGCTAGCAAGGAGGCAACCCATGTAAAATTTTATTTTTATTTTTTTTACTTTTGTATTTTTGTATACATGTTGTAGAGTTTTTAATTTTATGTGATATTTTCAGTTAAAAGCACAAACGGAGCATTTAAGGCAGAGAAAGATATGATGAATGGTGTTGGAAATCACAAAAATGAGATTTAATTCATTAGTGATGGCTGAGTAATGAATGGATTCTTCAGACCCATCCTGATGGATTTATATACCAAGCGAATGGCGTATTATGTACACAATTTCATTGCGTAAAATAATTGCTTTAATTGCTTTTCGATTGTGATTTCCTTAAATTTCACAGACAGGATCAAGACTTTTGACTTTCACAATATATTTTACTGTTTAGCTGATAATTATCATTTGACAGGTACTAGTGCTATTATTACTCACCCTTTTTCAGGTTCTATAAATTCAGCTCATCATTGCACTCTTGAAGACATCCAGATTTGAGAAAGAAATACATGAAAAAAATGGAAGCAACTTTAAGAAGACGAGTTGTAAACATCTCTGAGTTTTGCGGTACTAGTTGTAGGAGCGAAGCGGGGTTTACCGCTATGCCTATGATGCTCGGTGACCACGACACTGTTGGGCTCGCAGCCCGTAGAGAGTACAGAGTAGCATGCGGGGGACTAAACTGGAGAATAAATGAGTCACCACCCAATGTGAACTGAGAAAAGATTTAAGGCCGCACTCACCCCTCACAAGGGAAGACCCCAAACCATTGGGTTCAAAATGGTCCCTTACTTATGCCAGTATAATGGACGGGTTCACACAATGGTATAGCCAAGTCTTATGCAGTTCATGCAAGATAATTCAAATAAACACAAATTTGCACACCCATAAACATTAATAGAAATAATAAAATCATATTACATTAAGAAGTACAAGATGCGGTAATGAAATCAATAATAAATAAAGATAAGCGGGAAAAGCGTCGATAAATAAATAGCAAACAAAAAGGGGTTAATCACGCATATATGAATATTTCATGAGTGGTACGTGGAGTTGTATCCCAAGTACAGACCGTACTATCGTCCATTCGGATTTGGCTACGGAATTTACGTCTAGGTTTCCATCCGATATACCGCAAAGGATAATAACATGCATAATCATCAATGCAATGTAAACGGACATACGAAAATTTAACCATGCATATGCGGATAATCACCAACATGAATAAATAAAATAAAAAGCAAAATAATAAAATAACGATGAAAAGATAAATAACAAAATAAATGCGAAATAATAAAATAACGATGAAAGTAAATAAATAAATAACGGAATGCCAAAAGAAAGACAAATATTGTCAGAAATTTAGTCGTCTTTAATGTAGGACTTCGCATACCCGGCTGGACGTATTTCACCTCCAGCCAGGCATGAAATATCAGAACTATGAAAATAAATATGGTAAGGGTGCCCTCAAGTCTTACCTTTTAAGTTGTTTCTCGGAAGTGTGTTAGGCCGTCGTCGGAAGGATCGCTGGTTCATTGTTTCTGCTTGCTGTCTCGCTATTTCCGCTCACTGTTTTGCTATTTTCTGGTTGTTGTTTTGGTTGTTTTTGGGCTGCTATTTTTCGGTTTCTGCTCACTATTTTTTTGCTGTTTCCTATTTTTGGGCTGCTATTTTGGTTGTTTTGGCTACTGTTTGGTTGTTTTTGGGCTGCTATTTTTCGGTTTCTGCTCACTATTTTTTTGCTGTTTCCTATTTTTGGGCTGCTATTTTGGTTGTTTTTGGCTACTGTTTTGGTTGTTTTGGCTGGTTGCTTTTGTGGTTTTGGTCACTATTTTTGCTTGTGTTTTGCAGTTTTTGGGCTGCTATTTTTATGGTTGCTGTTTTGCAGTTTTTGGGACTGTTTTTATGGTCACCATGTCAGTGGTTTGGTTTGCTCACTGGTTCACGATTTTGTTGTTTTCTCGGTGCTGGTTTGTTGTTTCTGTTTTGGTTGGATGGTTCTTGGTGTTTGTTTGACGGTTTCAGGGCTGTTTTGGGTTTCACGGCTTTGGTTATTTTGTTATTTTTTCGTTTCTCGGTGATGGTGGTTTTTTGGGTTGATGATTCGGTGATAAGAAGAAGAATGAGTCTATGGTTTCTTTCTTGTTGTTCACGCCCAAGGTAAGAAAAAAAAGTCCCCTTCTTGTGATGATTTGGTCCCTAATTTATAATGTCTTGAGAGGATCTCCTAATAGGGAAATAAATCACATTGATTTTGGGAATACAATCTCACAAATTTAGTGATGAATATCTCAAATCTTTTAAATTGGTGAGGATGGGATTTCATATCTTGTTAAATTGGAAAGTGTCGGTGAGGGAATTTGCACATGTGAATTGTTGGATAATTATGACCCATAGCATCACTATTTGTATATATCATGGTGTTGTTGTACATATTAACTATGTGACAAAAGAAATTCCTCTTTTATCATTTGTAATTAGATTACCAAGATGTATAAATGATAAAAGGTCCTTATGATTAGTTACGGATTGAGATGATATGAGACAGTATCAATCCGCGAAGGTTTAATCATTAAATATCCCTAGTCGTAGTATTATCGAGATTGGACATCGATAATGCGGAATAGACTAGTATTACACTTGTGCGTGTTGTGGGAGCATAACGACATATTTCTCATATATTTGGGTATAGGATACTCATGCAAGTGTAATAGGAGGTTGTGTTTACCGATGGTACGGAAACAGCTTCTCTCTAGATAGACCCCTCGGAATTCCATTGGTAGTATGACTATGTGTCTATGGAAGTCCGAATCAGGGTAGGTGTATTTGGTCTTAACTTGAGACTTGCACCGCTAATACTTGCGACAATCAATATACTTTGGTTTTGGTCGTCCAGGGCTTTAACAGGTTCTGTGTACACCTCTTCTGGGTATATTGAGAATCATAGTGTATTGGGTGTAATGTCAAGATGGAAGTATCACTCCAGTCATAGTGGAGATGATGATCACGTAGGATACGTAACTGTTGCTCTTTTATGCTGCAGCTATCATGATATTATGACTAGGTCATGATTATCCGATTATAGAGACTGGTTACCAGAGATCCGATATGTGCTTCGTACGGGGCAGACACAATTCCAGCCCCAGGCCTAGCATATGACATCCGATGCTGGATCGTAATACGCAATACTACGTATACTACGCCTGATAAAGATTACATATTCCTTTAAGAATATTTCTGGAGAATTGGGTAGGCATGGTGCTTTGCTAGAAGCCAACCATGTCTTGTAAATCGGTAAAAACGTAGTACTAGGTACGTACGTGTTCGGATAGTCCGACGACCGGATTTACTACCAACATATTCGGGGATCTCATGGGTCGCTTCCCGAAGATTCACCGATGACGTATGACTCGTACATAATTAATCTGAGATTAATTATTAGAGAGAGAAAATTAATTTGGGATTAATTACGGAGATATTTTATCTGGGATAAAATATTATTTAAGAGAGAGAACGATTAATTTGGAATTAATCGATAAAATAATATATTCGATATATTATATGAAATTAGATTTCGACGCGGAATTAAAATTAGATTTTAATTCGGGCGAACGAGTTAATTTAGAATTAATTCGTTAGCGACATGAATAGTAATTTTGCTAGGTATAATTATTTAATTAAATTTGATTTAATTATGTCGCAACGGAAAATTCGTTAATTCGGAATTAGCGAATCCGAGCCCGGGAGTGTTTTTGGGCCCACTCGTATTTCGAATTCAAGTGCGGCCCACAATTCACATCACGTGTCACATCACTCGTCATTCAAATTATGGATGTCTTGTCATTTTGAGTGATTGACAACCAGTCACTATTCATGAGTGATGTGAGTTGTTGGAAGGCATAAATGCCATACACCTTTTTGGGAATTGGTAATTGCTTTTGGTATTTGAATTTTGGAAATTAAAAATAACCAAATACACAACTCACTCTCTCTTCTTTCCTTCTTCTACCTCACGGCCAATGGCCAAAATATTCTCTTCAATTTCTCTCAAATGCCGAGAACTTCAAGGTGAAGACTAGGAGAATTTTGTTGCAATTTTCTCCAATGCTAGCACATAAAGAGTCATCCAAAGGTGATAGGGAAACCCACCCATGGGCATGGAATCCTTACCCAAAGCTTGGAGCTTGAAGATTCAAAATGGAGCACAAAAATGGAGGCCAAAACCGTGAGCTTCATGGAGGAAAAGCTTGAAGAATTTTTGTTGTTCCTCGCATCGCAAAACCGATCTTTGTAAGTATGATTCTGCCATACTTCTTATTGTATTCACACATGATTTTTATTGCTTAATGATCTTGGGACTAGCCTAGAACCCAACAATGGTATCAGAGCCTTGTTTAAGCATGAAATTGGAATTAGGGTAAAATTGGGTAGAATTGATTTGAGCATGTTTGGATGAAATTGATTGTTTGAATATGCTTGAATGATGATAACATAGTGTTATGCATGGTCAATTTGATGAAAATTGAATTGGATCAAATTTTCCCTAATTGGTTGGCTTGGCCGAAAGTTGGACTACCCTAAATGTCATGGTAATTTTGATTTTGATCTTTGGATGAGTTGAAATCATTTGGGAAATATTGATTTAGGATTTAATTGGATTGAATTCGGAATCGGACATAAAACCCTACAATTGTCGTGAATGATAAGCATGGAAAATGATTGATTTTTTGATTCAATTGTGTTGGACATAAGGTTATGATGATAAGCATAATTAATTGAGTAAATTAGTGTTTTGGAAATATTAATTTAGTTAATTAATTATGGCTATACACGTTAATTAATTTAATTGTGAAATTTGGAATTTTGTAATTTAATTAATTGGGCCAAATTTGGAATTGGGCTTAATGGGCTTGGTTGGGCCAAGTTTGGTTTATGCTAAATTGGTTGGATCCAATTGGGCCCAAAACCATATCTATAAAGTCCAAATATGACTTAATGGACCTTTAATTTTAATTGGGCCTAAATTTGGTTTCTTGGCAAATAAGGGTGATTCCTTAAATGGGCTTTGGTATTTGGGTTTGACCCATATTGACCAAAAGTCCATGCCTTAAGAAATTAATTGAAAGCCCATTGGACTTTAATTAAATTGACATTGGATGTTAGTTGGGCTTTGAGACCCGTAACGATTAGATTTGGAATCTAAGTCGTAAAGGCACATTAAAAAGTGTAATTATTTAATTTAGAATTAAATATAGAATTAGTATTAATTATAAATTAAATTGGATTTAATATTGTAGTTTAATATAATTCAAGAATTCGTACTTTGAGTACTTATTCGTAAAACGAGTCGGACTCGCGCAAAATCAAATCGTTGTTTGAACATTGGATGGTCATTAATTTGAGATTAATTAATTGGATTAGATTGATTGATAACATGCTTTGTGTGAAAACATGGATGCGATGTATGAATAATGCATATCAGATGGATATTAGATTGGTGAGGGCAATTTTGGAAATTATTGTAATAAATTTAGAATTTATAATTGGACCTGCGTGTCCAGCCTATTACCTCTTGACTAATTGTATTTCTCTTCTCACATATTCCCCTCAATGTGAATGAGGTTCTTTAGAAGTGTTATGTAATCGGGTAGAAGTAAATATTGTGCTAGCGGGAGAGAGAAAATGGAGAGATTTATTCTAGGAACAATGTGTTTAAATATCCATCCGCATATCATTATTATTTTATTTATACGCGCCTTATTATGTTTTTAGAATGCATGTTTAAGGGTGTATGATGATGAGACCTTAACAAAGATAATTAATTGGTTGCCAATTACGCAAAAAACCTTCAACACATATTAAGCGTTTTTCCTTCCATTGAGTGATTCTTACTCAAGATCCAAGATTGGCACTGGTTTGTTGGCCAAAGTCAAGACCTTTTTCCGTCGCGGATGTGTTAGAATCATGAAAGCTTTGTTCCATATCGGTGTCTTGTCCAAGTTGTGATTTGTTGGCCAAAGTCAAGATCACTTATTGTCCATCGACTTTGATTACGAAGCTTTCCAAAGAAAAATCGGTTCCGCTTAACTAGGATCATTAAGTTTGTTGTGCCAATGCCAAGGCTTAGTTGATTCAGAGGAAAAAGGTTAGGGAATATATTGGATATATTGGCATATATAAGATGTATGTTTCGGACTTGGATGTCCACTTACTAGATCTAGGAATTGGATGGGATCCAATTGATCTTAGAGATCTACCTAGTTAATTATCATACAATTTGTTGGCTGACCGGCGTAAACACACACGTATAACGCAAGCGCACGTATCGTTCAAGTAGTATAAAAATATCGATCCCACGAGGACTTAATTCCTACTGTTGTTATTAATTGTTGATACTATTTATTTACAAATATCTAATTGAGGGAGAAGTGAATTGATTGCTTGAAATGATTTGCTTTGTAGATTTGCTAAATAAATAAATAAAAAGACAAAAGAAAATACTAAGGAAAATAAAAGACTCAAAGATTTAGGGTTGTGAATCTTTCTAATATCTTTAAAAAGATGAAGTGATTATTTTAAGTTTGTGTAATAAATCAGTTTACTAACCTGTAACAAGAGTTTATGCGAAAGCATCTGTCGATGGTCAGACACAAATACCCAGTTTAATCCAATTGAATCATATGTCTATGTCAATTAAATTACTTGAATTTATTAAGTTTAAGTTCCAATTATGGTTACCCCTGCCCGACAAGTATATTCCTATCCTGTAAGGAAATCTATTAAAGGGTTATCTATCCTCAAAGAAGATCGTGGGCTATTAAGTCTAAGGTTGAAACCTAAAATCCCTATGTCTAGTTCATTTTAGATTTACCACATCAATCTTATTGGTGATCAAATAACAAGAAGCATTAGGCTTAAGACTTAATAAGTAAACCTTTAAATTACCCAAACTATAAAATAACCTTTTATAAATCGGTGATATTAGATTTCATCACAACCCTAGAAAACTAACTTAGTTACAATACATAGTTAGGACAAGTAAAAAGACATAAAAAGTACTAAAAAGTAAATGCAGAAAAATAAATAAAATGCTATGGTAAAAGGAATTAACTTCTACTATTTACTATTTAGATATCTCCCAATAAAATAATATATAATCTTGTGATATTTTAAACCAACCGTCCAGAATGGCGGTATCCTGATTAAGTCAAATTCAAATATACCAGCCATAAGGCGGAACAGAAATATAAACTTAAACCAACCGTCCAGTATGGCGGTATCCTCATTAAGTCAGGTTTAACCAATTTAAATTGAATAACCAACCGTCCAGAATGGCGGTATCCTTTATTAAGTCAGGTTTTAAATAGTTTATATATTATATTTTAAGGGAGATTAATCTAAATAGCAAAAGTAAAAGTATTACCTTATTACCTCAGCATAGAGAAGTTACCCACTCATAGATGGATAGAATTACTACTACAAAGCGTAAATAAAACTGAATATAAGAAGAAAATAAGAAGAACTCTCTTTTATTTATAAGGATTTCAGAGGATGAGGTACATTTGAAACTAAAAATTCAAAATCTATTTATAGGCAAAAAAAATCCAATTTTTTATTATTATTTTTCTGATTATTTTATTATTTTATTATATTTTTTTTTTGGATCGCTAATTTTCGACACGTGGCATGGTGGCTAAAAAAAATGGCTCGTTGAATTTTTGACACGTGGCATGCAGTGCAATTACCAAAATACCCTCGGTGTCGGGACGCCCAAAATTACCAAAATACCATTTTTGTCAAATTTCACAGTTTTGCTCCAAATCACCTCCAGAATGTCCTGAAACTTTATTTTGGTGTCGGGATGCCCAAAATTACCAAAATACCATTTGTGTCGGGACGCCCAAAATTACCAAAATACCATTTTTGCCTAATTTCACCAAATTTCACAGTTTTGCTTCAAATCACCTCTAGAATGTCCTGAAACTTTATTTATCTACAAAATAACACAAAACACATCAAAATATTCACAAAACTCAAGAAACTATACAAAATATTAAGTTAAATGAGTGGGAAATAGTAATACATTTTTCACTCATCATTGGCCAAAGTCAAGATTGTGTGTTATTTAACGGGATCCTAGCCCACTAGGAAACAAGGTTTCCCGAGTACTCCACATAGGGTTAGAGGCTCGCCGAAAAATAGTGGGAGGCAAGTATTAAACTTGCAATATTCGTTTAGTTACTTGCCAATACGCGCTCATTCAAATTTTTCGTCAAATAATTAATATATTAGTTGGACTAATATTTAATCGTTGTTTTAATAAAACAGTTGGACTGTATTCAAACTACTTCATCTTACTTTGACATCACAGAAGGCCAAGGCTTGGCCAAAGGCTTCTGGGGTGTGGAAAAGTGGCAAAGGCAAAATCATCACAATCTTCTGGGAAGACATAGGACATATCCCAAAATGTCTGCCTAAATTGTGGAAAATGGGGTCACTGGAAGCGTGACTGCCGTATAGACAAGGCAGACATGAATGAAGTGAAGAGGGGCAAGGCTCCGACTTCAAATATATTTGTCATCAACATGTTCACTACTAGTATTAAAATTGGATTTTAGATACTGAGTGTGGTATATAAATATGTACTGATGTGCAGAATCTGCTGACAAGCAGGATACTGACTTCAGATGAGATTGATCTACGAATCGAAAACGGGACGACAATCCCTATTTTAACCGTAGAATCCTAAGTTTAGGAACTACCCTTCGGGTATGTACTTAAATTAGGAAACTGTTAGAATGTAACTAGTTTGACTAGAAATATTAGCTCTATATCAGGGTTTAACCCGTTGCGGGTATACCTTTATATTCTAGAACACTAAAGTATTTCATTTTATAAAGATGATATTGAGATAAGCACATTAGATGTGAATAACAGTATATATATTTTGAATATAAATGAATCTCAAACGTATAACATGACAAACAAATAGCTCAAACGGAATAAATCAGTTGAGACTTATATGTGGCATTGTTGTCTGGGACACAATTAACAAGACTCGTATATCCACACTTTCGAAGAGTGGATACTAGGACGGATTTGATTCTATTCAAATAATATCTACGAATCTAGTTTATTAGGCAAAGTGCCTAAAATACCTTTTACTTGGTAAAAGTGTAAATGCCACTGATCTGTTAGCCCTCGTTCATAGTGACGTAAGTGGGCCCATGTCTAGCTAGGCTAGAGGTGGATATGAACACTTCGTAACCTTTACGGATGTGGCATCGCGTTATGGTTATGTGTTTCTATTGAAACACGAATCGGAAACTTTTGATAAATTCAAAGAGTTTCGACACGAAGTAGACAAACTGATCGGCTAAAGTATTAAAACATCATGATTAGACCATGATGGAAAATACTTAAGCAATAAGTTTCTCAAATACTTGAAAGAGTATAGTATTCTTTCAATGAGGACTCCTCTCGGAACACGTCAATTTGACAGTGTGTCCGAACAGAGAAACCAAATTTTGTTGGACATGATAAGGTTAATCATGAGTCGTTCTGAGCTACCATTTTCCTTCAAGGGATACGCATTAAACAATGCAAAACTTATTTTAAATAAGGTTCCATAAAAATCTGTTTGACAGACTTCATATTAGATATGAACAGGAAAGAAACCAGGTTTTCTCATTCCAGTAGATTTGGGAATGTTGGGCATACGTTTGGATGATACAAAACTAGAACCCAAATCGGATAAGTGCCTAATTTGTGGGTTATCCTAGGGTAACCAAAGTATAGTACTTATACAACTCACATGAGAACAATTTAATTATTGCTCACCGTACTTTTTTCCTAAGAGGAATACCGATATGCAGTGGTAAATGGGAGGAAAGTAAAACTCGATGAAAATCGGAGTAATACTATTCCAGGCATCGATTCCTTAATGGAACATAAATAGTTCATCAAGGATGAAACTATACCAATAATCTTGGAATACACAAGAACCACGTAAGTCAGAGAGAGTCAGAAAACAACCTGGGAGGTATAGGTTTCTGATCTCACCTCATAAAGATGTCAATCTTATTGAGGAATACAAACTGACTACGTATGAGGAAGTGATACAAGGTATCGACTCCATATTATGGCAAAGTGCCATAAAATCCGAAATGGATTCCATCTATATCAACTAAGTTTAGATACTAGTTGTTGTACCGGAAGGCATTGTGCCTATTGGTACTATATGAGTCTTCAAGGAAGACATACATGGATAGCAATATACCAACGTACTAAGCTAGGCTTGTAGCGAAAAGGTATCGTTATCAACATTATGTCGATTATGACGAAACCTTTTACTCGTTGCAATGGTTAAATCCATTTAGACAATGCTTGCTTCTGCTGCATGTTTCATTTATGAAATATGGCAGCTGAACGTCAAAATCATTTTCCTTAAATGGAAACCTTTTGGAGGATGTTTACAACATCCTAACGGTTTTTTCGTACCAAAACGAGCAAACAAGGTTTTCAAGTTAATTCGATCCATGTATGGATTGAAGCAAGCATAGCATTCTTGGAATTTTCGTTTTGATGTAATCATAATGGTATATGATTTAATTCAAAACGAAATGATTCTTGTGTATATAAGGAGGTTAGTGGGAGTGCACTAATAGTGATTGTCCTAAATAATGATAATATGTCATTTCTTGGAAATGATAATTCCCATAAAAAAATCGGTGAAAGTTTGGCTTTCATGAAAATTCTCCGTAGAATTCTTGGGAGAGACAACCTTTATTCTAGAAATAAAATCTACTGTGATAGATCTAAAAGTTGTTGGCACTCTCCGAGAACTCGTACGTTGAAATAAATGTACGCGACCTGGTGTCTCATATGCTTTGAGCATATGGAGTCACAATCGGGCCAATCCAAGTGATAATCACTGGATTGATGTTAAGAACATCTTTTAGTATCTTATATGAACTAAGGATGCTTTCTTATACTATGGAGAAGGAGAACTTGAAGTGACTGGGTTCACCGTTGCAAGTTTTCCAACCGATATAAACGACTATAAGTCGTAACAAAGGTACTATACAGTTTGAATAACGGAACACTGAGCTGAAAATCTTCCAAGCAAGATACTGTTACTGTATAAACAACAAAAGCAGAATATTGTTGCAGCTGAGGCAGCAATAGAAGACTTTTGGATCGATAATAATCCTAATCAGATTAGGAGTAGTTCTGTTAGCAGCTGAGCTAGGCTACATCACAGGCTAAATAATTAATGGTCTCATCAACGATCCAATTATATACTTCAAATATTCATCTGATTCGTTCAGATCATACATCGTGGCGATGTGATGATCGAATAAATCGCATCAGATGATAACATTGAAAATCCACTGACGAAAGCATTTACTCAGCAGAAGTTTGAGTGAACCGTACATAGTCCGGGTGTGGGACAATTGGGTGATTGGCTATAGGCCAAGTGGGAGATTGTTGGACAATTATGACCCATAGCATCACTATTTGTGTAGATCATGGTGTTGTTGTACAAATTAACTATGTGACAAAGGAAATTGCTCTTTTATCATTTGTAATTAGATTACCAAGATGTATAAATGATAAAAGGTCCATATGATTAGTTCCGGATTGAGATGATATGAGACAGTATCAATCCACGAAGATTTAATCATTAAATATCCCTAGTCGTTGTATTATCGAGATTGGACATCGATAATGCGGAAAAGACTAGTATTACACTTGTGCGCTTTGTGGGAGCATAACAGCATAGTTCTCATATATTTGGGTATAGGATACCCATGCAAGTTTGATAGGAGGTTGTGTTTACCGATGGTACGAAAACAACTTCTCTCTGGATAGACCCCTCGGAATTCCATTGGTAGTATGACTATGTGTCTATGGAAGTCCGAATCAGGGTAGGTGTATTTGGTCTTAACCCGAGACTTGCACTGCTAATACTTGCGACAATCAATATACTTTGGTTTTGGTCGTCCAGGGTTTTAACAGGTTCTGTGTACGCCTCTTCTGGGTATATTGAGAATCGTAGTGTATTGGGTGTGATGTCAAGATGGAAGTATCACTCCAGTCATAGTGGAGATGATGATCACGTAGGATACGGAACTGGTGCTCTTTTATGCTACAGCTATCGGGATATTATGACTAGGTCATGTTTATCCGATTATAGAGACAAGTTACCAGAGATCCGATATATGCTTCATACGGGGCAGACATAATTCCAGCCCCAGGCCTTGCACGTGACATCTGATGCTGGATCGTAATACGCTTTCCTTAAAATGAAACCTTTTAGAGGATGTTTATAACACCCTGACGGTTTTGTCATACCAAAACGAGCAAACAAGGTTTGCAAGTTAATTTGATCCATGTATGGATTGAAGCAAGCATTGCGTTCTTGGAACTATCGTCTTGATGTAATCATAATGGTATATGATTTAATTCAAAACGAATATGATTCTTGTGTATATAAGGAGGTTAGTGGGAGCGCACTGACAATGAATGTCCTAAATAAATGATGATATGTCATTTCTTGGAAATGATATTCCCATAATTACAATCGGTGAAAGCTTGGCTTTCATGAAAATTCTTCGTAGAATTCTTGGGAGAAATAACCTTTATTCAAGGAATAAAGATCTATTGGGATAGATATAAAGGTTGTTGGTACTCTCCGAGAACTCATACATTGAAATAGATGTACGTGACCTGGTGTCTCATATGCTTTGAGCATATTGAGTCACAATCAGGCCAATCCAAGTGATAGTCACTGGATTGATATTAAGAACATCATTTAGTATCTTAGATGAACCAATGATGCTTTCTTATACTATGGAGAATGAGAACTTGAAGTGACTGGGTTCACTGCTGTAAGTTTCCAAACCGATAAAATGACTATAATTCGTAAGAACGGTACTATACAGTTTGAATAGCGGTACAGTGAGCTGGAAATCTTCCAAGTAAGATACTGTTACCGAATAAACAACAAAAGCGGAATATTGTTGCAGCTGAGGCAGCAATAGAAGCCTTCTGGATTGATAATAATCTAATTAGATTAGATGTAATTCTGTTAGCAGCTGAGCTAGGCTACAGCACGGGCTAAAGAATTAATGGACTCATCAACGATCCAGATATATACATCAATTATTCATCTGATTCGTTCAGATCATACATCGTGGCGATGTGATGATCGAATAAATCGCATCAGATGATAACACTGTCAATCCGCTGATGAAAGCCTTTCCTCAGCAGAAATTTGAGTGAACCGTACATAGTTCGGGTGTAGGACACTTGAGTGATTGGCTATAGGCCAAGTGGGAGATTGTTGGACAATTATGACCCATAGCATCACTATTTGTACAGATCATGGTGTTGTTGTACAAATTAACTATGTGACAAAGGAAATTGCCCTTTTATCATTTGTAATTAGATTACCAAGATGTATAAATGATAGAAGGTCCATATGATTAGTTCTGGATTGAGATGCTATGAGACAATATCAATCCACGAAGGTTTAATCATTAAATATCCCTAGGATACTGAAGATCCTGTTGTGTCCCTTATTCGTGAGGTGGTAGACTGGTCACCCCAGACCTAGCTCAGCTTTCTTCTCTCCGCTACCCGCACCAGGTTAAAGTAGATTACGCCTTCTTGAAAGCGGCCTCATCCTTTTAGGATACTGAAAATCATGTCTTCTGATTCCCAGATTTCGAAATATGTCCTCTCCCTGAGGAGTTTGCTTCCATTCTCGTCTTGTATTTTTCTCTTACTGCCCTTCTAGGACACTGAAAATCATATCTTCTGATTCCCGAAGCTTTCATTTGCTATCTTGAGGATGCGAAAAAAGAACTGCCTTGTGCTTCGTTTACTGAGTTGTAGGTCCTTTCTATCTTTTGCCTAAGTTTTCCTTTCAGATTTTCAACTTAGCGGATTGCTCTGTGAGTCGCCTTTTCAGGTTTTCAACTCAGCGAGCTAAATTTTTTTTTCTCTTTTTTTATCTTTTTTTTCTTTCAGATCTATCCTCATTCTCAAGGTGGTTCTCTATTCCCGAATTTCCTCTCCATTCTTGGAGTTTTTCTCCTAGATCTCCTGACCTTGGTCTAGTATCTAAGAAACAAAAGACATGATTTATAATTACTTGACTATAATCTTTCTCGGTTAGCTGGAATTTATGCAATCTATGAATATCTTGAACATTTGTTTCAATAAAGACGTTTGCATTACTTCTTAGTACATATGTAGGAAATAAACTACATTGCAAGGGTACCTCTGTCGCTAATTGTTCCTCACGGATTTTACAATTAGCCATTTTTTTTCTCACTTATGCTCTTTTATTTTGCTTGGGCTGTCTTTTGTGGATTTTCAACCCAACGAGCCTTTTCTTTTTCTTTTTATGCAAAGTATTGCTTCAGCCTGTCCACATTGATGGGTTCGGTGAACTCGTTCCCTTCCAAATCTGACAGTCTCACTGCCTCATTCCCCATCACCTTCTTGACTAGGTAGGGCCCTTCCCGATTGGGCCTGAACTTTCCCCTAGGGTCCATTATCAGTGGCTTCGACTACTAAATCACCTTCTCTGATCTTGGTGGGACAAACTTACATATTGAAAACCCTGGCCAACCTTTTCTGGTATAGTTGCATGTGGTATAAGGCCTTTATCCTTTTTTCATCCAGTAATGCTAGCTGTTCAAACCTCTGTGAGGCCTATTTCTGATCAGGCAATCCTGCCTCTGCTAGTACCTGCATTGACTGTATCTCTATTTCCACTGGTAACACTGACTCCATCTCGTACTTCTGAAATTGGACCCCATTGTCTGTCACTATGTGATGTCGCATTCCGTATACTATGTTACGGGCTATGAACTTGGCCATCTGGCCTACATCACCGCCAAACAGATTATTTATTTATTTATTTATTGTTCGCCTCTTGATAGCAGGCTTCATGTGGAAGCATCTTCTTACTGAGGTAGTAGACTGCATGTTCCACCCTTGTCTAATCTGTCTGTACCATCATTGCCCCCAGCGCTTCGGGTTCTATGGACGAATAAAACACCAAGGGTTTGCTCGGCCTTAGGGGTTTCAAGACTGACGGTTTAACCAAGTATTCTTTGATTTTGTCAAAAGCTTCTTGATATTGCCTATTCCACTCCACAGGGTCTTTCCTCAATAGCTTGAAGATGGGCTCACATACCATTGTTAGCTTGGTAATTGCCTTGATCTTTTCAGGGTCTACTTCTATCTGCTTATTGACTTATTCCCTAACCTTTTCGACCCATTATGGCCTCATTCTTTGGATCTTCTGTTTTACTGGTCTCTTGTACGGATAAGTTGGTATCATGAGTTGGGTAATACTTGTTGGGTTTCTATTAAGTCCCAAGGATCAATTCAAGCAATGAAACACATATATGTGAATACTCGTAAAAGCATGGCGGAATCATACTTACAACAATCGGCTTTTGCAACGCGAGGAACAACAAAAACTTCAAGCTTGTCCTCCAATGAGCTCACGGCAATGGCAGATTTTTGGCCTCCATTTTCGGTCATTGTGGTCCTCCAAGCTCCAAGCTTTGTGTTGTGATTCCACGCTCACAAGTCGGTTTCCCTATCACCTTCGCAAGACTCCAAGTGTGTGCTAGCACTTGTGAAGAATTTGCAACAAATCCTAACTTTTGCCTTCTCATTGCTCACGGTTTTTGCAAGAAATTTGAGAGAGAATAGGCCCTTGGCGGAGAGGTAGAGGGAGAGAATAAGAGAGTTGTGTATCTAATACACTTAATTGATTTTCCAAAAATCAATTAATGATATACCATTTTGCTTTCAAAAAGTCAAGGCATTTAAGCCTACAACCACCTCCATCACTATTCACATCAAAAGTGACATGTTGTCAATCACTCAAAGTGACTAGACATCACATCAATTAAAGTGACTAATGATTTGACGCTAGATGTGACTTGTGGGCCGCACTTAAATTTGAAATGCGAGTGCGCCCGCAAACACTCCCGGGCTCGGGTTCGCTAATTCCAAATTAACGAATTTTCCGTTGCGACGTAATTAAATAATTATGCCTAGCAAAATCACTATTCACATCGCTAACGAATTAATTCTAAATTAACTCGTTCGCCCGAATTAAAATCTAATTTTAATTCCGCGTCGAAATCCAATTTCGTATAATTTATCGATTAATTCCAAATTAATCGTTCTCTCTCTTTTAAATAATATTTTATCCCAGATAAAATATCTCTGTAATTAATCCCAGATTAATTTTCTCTCTCTTATAATTAATCCCAGATTAATAAAGTGCGAGTAATACGTCATCGGTGAATCTTCGGAAGCGACCCATGAGATCCCCGAATATGTTGGCAGTAAATCCGGTCGTCGGACTATCCGAACACGTACGTACCCAATACTACGTTTCTACCGATTTACAAGATATGGTTGGCTTCTAGCAAAGCACCGTGCCTACCCAATTCTCCAGAAATATCTTACAGGAATATATGATCTATATCAGGCGTAGTATACGTAGTATTGCGTATTTAGATCTAGTATCGGATGTCACGTGCAAGGCCTGGGGTTGGAATTATGTCAGCCCCGTACGAAGCACATATCGGATCTCTGGTAACTAGTCTCTATAATTGGATAAACATGACCTAGTCATAATATCCTGATAGCTGCAGCATATAAGAGCATCAGTTCCGTATCCTGCGTGATCATCATCTCCACTATGACTGGAGTGATACTTCCATCTCGACATCACACCCAATACACTACGATTCTCAATATACCTAGAAGAGGCGTACACAGAACCGATTAAAGCCCTGGACGACCAAAACCAAAGTACATTGATTGTCGCAAGTATTATTGGTGCAAGTCTCAAGTTAAGACCAAATACACCTACCCTGATTCGGACTTCCATAGACACATAGTCATACTACCAATGGAATTCTGAGGGGTCTATCCATAGCGAAGCTGTTTCCGTACCATCGGTAAACACAACCTATTATTATAGTTGCATGAGTATCATATACCCAAATATATGAGAACTATGTCGTTATGCTCCCATAAACGCACAAGTGCAATACTAGTCTATTTCGCATTATCGATGTCCAATCTCGATAATACTACGATTATGGATATTTAATGATTAAACCTTCATGGATTGATACTGTCTCATATCTTATCAATCCGAAACTAATCATCAGGACCTTCTATCATTTATACATCTTGGTAATCTAATTACAAATGATAGAAGAGCAATTTCCTTTGTCACATAGTTAATATGTACAAAAACACCATGATCTGTACTAATAGTGATGTTATGGGTCATAACTGTCCAACAATCTCCCACTTGGCCTATAGCCAATCACTCAAGTGTCCTACACCCGAACTATGTACGGTTCGCTCAAATTTCTGTTGAGGAAACGCTTTCGTCAGCGGATTTGCATGATTATCATCTGATACGATTTATTCGATCATCACATCGCCATGATGTATGATCCGAACGAATCAGATGAATATTTGAAGTATATATCTGGATCGTTGATTAGACCCTTAATTCTTTAGCCTGTGATGTAGCCTAGCTCAGCTGCTAACAGAACTAATCCTAATTTGATTAGGATTATTATCAATCCAAAAGGCTTCTATTGGTGCCTCAAGCAGCCAGCAATATTCCACTTTTGTTGTTTATATCGGTAACAGTATCTTGCTTGGAAGATTTCCAGCTCACTGTTCCGTTATTCAAACTGTATAGTACCTTTGTTACAACCTTATAGTGTTATTTTATATCGGTTGGGAAACTTGCAACGGTGAACCCAGTCACTTCAAGTTCTCCTTCTCCATAGTATAAGAAAGCATCCTTAGTTCCTCTAAGATACTCAAGGTTGTTCTTAACATCAATCCAGTGACTATCACTAGGATTGGTATGATTGTGACTCCAAATGCTTAAAGCGTATGAGACACCAGGTTGCGTACATATTTAAATGTACTAGTTCTCGGAGAGTACTAACAACTTTAAATCTATCCCAATATATCTTTATTCCTAGAATAAAGGTTGTTTCTCCCAAGAATTCTACAGAGAATTTTCATGAAATCCAAGCTTTCACCGATTGTTTTATGGGAATCATTTCCAAGAAATGATATGTCATCATTACTTAGGACATTCATGTCAGTGAGCTCCGACTAACCTCCTTATATACACAAGAATCATTTTCGTTTTGAATCAAATCATACACCATTATGATTACATCAAAACGATAATTCCAGAACGCAATGCTTGCTTTAATCCATCTATGGATCGAATAACTTGCAAACCTGTGTTGCTCGTTTTGGTACGAAAAAACCGTCAGGATGTTGTAAACATCTTCCAAAAGGTTTCCGTTAAGGAATGCGGTTTTGGCATTCAGCTGCCATATTTCATGAATGAAACATGCAGCATTAGCAAGCATTATCCAAATGGATTTAACCATGGCAACTGGTAAAAGGTTTCGTCGTAATCGACACAATGTTGATAACGATACCTTTTTGTTACAAGCCTAACTTAGTATGTTGGTATGTTGCCTTCCATGTACGTCTTCCTTGAAGACTTATATAGTACCAATAGGCACAATGCCTTCCGGTACAACAACTAGTATCCAAACTTGGTTGATATACATGGAATCCATTTCGGATTTCATGGCACTTTGCCATAATAGGGAGTCGATACATTGTATCACTTCCTCATACGTAGTCAGTTCGTATTCCTCAATAAGATTAACATCTTCATGAGGTGAGATCAGAAACCCATACCCCAGGTTGTTTTCTGACTCTCTCCGACTTACGTGGTTCTTGTGTATTCGAAGATTATTGGTATAGTTTCATCCTTGATGAATATTTGTGTTCCATTAAGGAATCGGTGCCTGGAACAGTATTACTCCGATTTACCGATTTTCTTTCATCGAGTTTTACTTTCCTCCCACTTATCACTACTGCATATAGGTATTCCTTTTAGGAAAACCGCATGGCGAGCAACAATTACATTGTTCTCTAGTGAGTTGTATAAGTACTATACTTTGATTTCCCTAGGATAACCTACAACTAGGCACTAATCCGATTTGGGTTATAGTTTGGTATCATCCAAACATATGCCTAGCATTCCCAAATCTTTAGGAATGAGAAACCCAGTTTCTTTCCTGTTCATATCTAATATGAAGTCTGTCAAACAGATTTTTAGGAACCTTATTCTAAATAAGTTCTGCACTGTTAAGCTTATCCTTTGAAGGAAATGGTAGCTCAGAGCGACTCATGATTAACCTTATCATATCCAACAAAATTCGGTTTCTCCGTTGGGACACACCGTCAGACTGACGTGTTCCGAGAGGAGTCCTCATTGAAAGAATACTATACTCTTTCAAGTATTTGAGAAACTTATTGCTTAAGTATTTTCATCACGGTCCAACCGTGATGGTTTTAATACTTTAGCCGATCTGTTTGTTTACTTCGTGTCGAAACTCTTTGAATTCATCAAAAGTTTCTGATTCGTGTTTCAAAAGAAACACATAACCATAATGCGATGCCACATCCGTAAAGGTCATGAACATTCATATCCACCTCTATCCTAGCTAGACATGGGCCCATTTATGTCACTATGAACGAGGGCTAACAGATCGATGGCACTTGCACTTTTACCAAGTAAAGGTGTTTTAGGCACTTTGCCTATTAAACTAGATTCGTTGACATTATTTGAATGGAATCAAATCCGTCATAGTATCCACTCTTCAAAAGTGTGGATATACGAGTCTTGTTAATTGTGTCCAGACAACAATGCCACAATTAGTCTCAACTGATTAAATCAGTTTGAGCTATTTGTTTGTCATGTATATGTTTGAGATTTATTTATATTCAAAATATAAATATTGTTATTCACATCTAATGTGTTTATCTCAATATCATCTTTATAAAATGAAACACTTTAGTGTTCTAGAATATAAAGGTATACCGCAACGGGTTAAACCTTGATATATAGATAATGTAATAGTCAAACTAGTTACATTGTAACAGTTTCCTAATTTAAGTACACACCTGAAGGGTAGTTCCTAAAATTAGGTATCTACGGTTAAAACAGCGAATTTCATCCCATTTCTGATTCGTAGATTAATCTCATCTGAAGTCAGTATCCTGCTCTCAGCAGATTCTGCACATCAGTGTATATTTATGTTCCACACTCAGTATCTAAAATCCAATTTTAATACTCGTAATGAACATGTTTATGACAAACATATTTGAAGTCGGAGCCTTGCACCGTCTTCTCTTGCTTCATGTCTGCCTTGTCCATACGGCAGTCACACTTCAGTGACCCCGTTTGTCACAATTTAGCCAGACATCTTGGGCTATGTCATATGTCTTCCCAGAAGATTATAATGATTTTGCCTTTGCCCCTTTTCCATACTCCAGAAGCCTTTGGCCAAGCCTTGGCCTTCCGAAATGTCGAAGTAAGGTGCGCCTTGTGCTTCTTGCCTTATTACAAACTTTGGCTTTGCCTCCTTGAGATAGCCATTAACTCTCCAAGAGTTTACTATTGCAATTTAGTACTTCTAAGATCTAAGGATAAATCTATGAAGATCCTTCAATTTCATTATCATACTATAAGGATCCAATCCTTAGTATTGATTAAGAAATTAAGGAGTCTATTTTGCAAGCTTATTGGATTAAGCACTAAATTTATCATCACATGAATATTCCAAATATCATGTTCTACTATTTCTCAACCCCGGGCTTAGGTTCGAGACGTCATTATATCAAATAAGTAACTTCTCGGTTTTTAGGACTATCCTGATTCAGTATTCCCAATTTGAAAATTAAAGTCGTTTAAATAAATTTCGCCCAGGATTATGTTTTAAACACTAATCTTTCAATTTATCTTGATTCTAATAGTCCAACTATTTAATCAACGATTTTAGGTACTATATATTATAATGATTACTATAGTCTAACTATATAATCAACTATAATTTAATTGATTAAATTCAATTATATTGATTACTATAATCCAATTATAAAATCAACTATTAATTGAATAGTTTGAATATAGTCCAACTGTTTATTAAAACAAAGATTAATTATTAGTCCAACTAATATATTAATTTAACGACGGAAAAATTTGAATGAGAGCGTATGGCAAGTAACTAAATGAATATTGCAAATTTAATACTTGCCTCCCACTATTTTTCGGCGAGCCTCTAACCCTCTGTGGAGTCCTCGGAAACCTTGTTTCCTAGTGGGCTAGGATCCCGTTAAATAACACACAATCTTGACTTTGGCCAACAAATTGTATGATAATTAACTAGGTATATCTCTAAGATCAATTGGATCCCATCCATTCCTAGATCCAGTAGGTGGACATCCAAGTCCGAAATATATATCTTATATATGCCAATATATCCAATATATTGCCTAACCTTTTTCCTCTGAATCAACTAAGCCTTGGGTTTGGCACAACAAACTTAGTGATCCCAGTTAAGCGAAACCCATTGACCTTGGAAAGCTTCGTAATCAATGTCGATGGACAAGAAGTGATCTTGACTTTGGCCAACAAATCACAACTTGGACAAGACACCAATATGGAACAAAGCTTTCATGATTCAAACACATCCGCGACGGACAAAGGTCTTGACTTTGGCCAACAAACCAATGCTAGTCTTGGATCTTGAGTAAGAATCACTCAATGGAAGGAAAAACGCTTAATATGTAGTGAGGGTTTTTCGCATAATTGGCAACCAATTAATTATCTTTGTTAAGGTCTCATCATCATACACCCTTAAACATGCATTCTAAACACATAATAAGGTGCGTAAGTAAATAAATATAATAATGATATGCGGATGGATATTTAAACATTGTTCCTAGAACAAATCTCTCTATTTCCTCTCTCCCGCTAGCACAAGTATTACTTCTACCCCGATTACATAACACTTCTAAAGAACCTATTTACATTGAGGGGAATAGGTGAGAAGAGAAATACAAAGAGTTAAGAGGTAATAGGCTGGACACGCAGGTCCAATTAAAAAATTCTAAATTTATTACAACAATTTCCAAAATTGCCGTCACCCATCTAATATCCATCTGATATACATTATTCATACATCACATCCAGGTATTCACACAAGCATGTTATCAATTAATCTAATCCAATTAATTAATCTGAATATTAATGATCATCCAATGTTAAAACAACGATTTGATTTTGCGCGAGTCCGACTCGTTTTGCGAATAAGTACTCAAAGTACGAATTCTTGAATTAAATTAAACTACAATATTAAATCCAATTTAATTTGTATTTAATACTAATTCATTTATTTAATTCCAAATTAAATATTTACACTTTATTAATGTTCCTTTACGACTTAGATTCCAAATCTAATCGTTACGGGTCTCAAAGCCCGATTAACATCCAATGTCAATTTAATTTAAAGTCCAATGGGCTTTCAATTAATTTCTAAGGCATGGACTTTTGGTCAATATGGGTCAAACCCAAATACCAAAGCCCATTTAAGGAATCACCCTTATTTTCCAAGAAACAAATTTAGGCCCATTAGGCCCAATTAATATTAAAGGTCCATTAAGTCATAATTGGATTTTATGGAGATGGTTTTGGGCCCAAATGGATCCAACCAATTAGCCTAAACCAAACTTGGCCCAACCAAGCCCATTAAGCCAAATTACAACTTTATAAGCCCAATTTCCAAAATAAGCCCAATTAATTTAATTTCAAAATTCTAAATTTCATAATTAAATTAACCAAAGTGTATGCCATAATTAATTACTCAAATTAATATTTCCAAAACACAAATTTGTACAATTAATTATGTTCATTATCATCAACATATGTCCAACACATTTGAATCAAAAAATCACATCATTTTCATGCTTTATAGTCTCGGAATTTTGGGATTTTACATGTCCGATTCGGTTTCAATCCAATTAAATCCACAATCAACATTACCCAATGTTTTCCAACTCATCCAATGATCAAAAAACAAAAAATACCATGACATAAGGGCATCACTGTGTTTCGGCCAAGCCTCAATATTTGGGCAAAAATTGATCCAATCAACTTTTCATGAAATTGATCATGCACACTTCAATACAACATCATTCAAGCATACTCAATCAATTAATTTTATCAAATCATGCTCAAAATGATTTTACCCAAATTTTACCCTAATCAAGTTTCATTGTTGGGTTTCTATTAAGTCCCAAGGATCAATTCAAGCAATGAAACACATATATGTGAATACTCGTAAAATCATGGCGGAATCATACTTACAACGATCGGCTTTTGCGACGCGAGGAACAACAAAAACTTCAAGCTTGTCCTCCAAGGAGCTCACGGCAATGGTAGATTTTTGCCTCCATTTTCGGTCATTGTGGTCCTCCAAGCTCTAAGCTTTGTGTTGTGATTCCATGCTCACAAGTTGGTTTCCCTATCACCTTCGCAAGACTCCAAGAGTGTGCTAGCACTTGTGAAGAATTTGCAACAAATCCTCACTATTGCCTTCTCCTTGCTGACGGTTTTTGCAAGAAATTTGAGAGAGAATAAGCCCTTGGCCGAGAGGTAGAGAGGAGAGAATAAGAGAGTTTTGTTTGGCTTGTGTATCTAATACACTTAATTGATTTTCCAAAAATCAATTAATGATATACCAATTTTGCTTTCAAAAAGTCAAGGCATTTTAGCCTACAACCACCTCCATCACTATTCACATCAAAAGTGACATGTTGGCAATCACTCAAAGTGACTAGACATCACATCAATTAAAGTGACTAATTAGTTGACGCTAGATGTGACTTGTTGGCCGCACTTAAATTCGAAATGCGACTGCGCCCGCAAACACTCCCGGGGTCGGGTTCGCTAATTCCAAATTAACGAATTTTCTGTTGCGACATAATTAAATAATTATGCCTAGCAAAATCACTATTCACGTCACTAACGAATTAATTCTAAATTAACTCATTCGCCCGAATTAAAATATAATTTTAATTCCGCGTCGAAATCCAATTTCGTATAATATATCGAATATATTATTTTATCGATTAATTCCAGATTAATCGTTCTCTCTATTTTAAATAATATTTTATCCCAGATAAAATATCTCTGTAATTAATCCCAGATTAATTTTCTCCCTCTTATAATTAATCTCATATTAATAAAGTGCATGTCATACGTCATCGGTGAATCTTCGGGAAGCGATCCATGAGATCCTCGGATATGTTGGCAGTAAATCCGGTAGTCAGACTATCCGAACACGTACGTACCTAGTACTACGTTTCTACCGATTTACAAGACACGGTTGGCTTCTAGCAAAGCACCGTGCCTACCCAATTCTCCAGAAATATTTTTACTGGAATATGTGATCTATATCAGGCGTAGTATACGTAGTATTGCGTATTTCGATCTAGTATCGGATGTCACGTGCAAGGCCTGGGGGCGAATTGTGTCTGCCCCTTACGAAGCACATATCGGATCTCTGGTAACTAGTCTCTATAATCGGATAACCATGACCTAGTCATAATATCCCGATAGCTGTAGCATATAAGAGCACCAGTTCCGTATCCTACGTGATCATCATCTCCACTATGACTGGAGTGATACTTCCATCTCGACATCACACCCAATACACTACGATTCTCAATATACCCAGAAGAGGCGTACACAGAACCGGCTAAAGCCCTGGACGACCAAAACCAAAGTACATTGATTGTCGCAAGTATTAGCGGTGCAAGTCTCAGGTTAAGACCAAATACACCTACCCTGATTCGGACTTCCATAGACACATAGTCATATTACCAATGGAATTATGAGGGGTCTATCCAGAGCGAAGGTGTTTCCGTACAATCGGTAAACATAACCTCCTATTACACTTGCATGAGTATCCTATTCCAAAATATATGAGAACTATGTCGTTATGCTCCCATAACACGCACAAGTGCAATACTAGTCTATTCCGCATATCGATGTCCAATCTCGATAATACTACGATTAGGGACATTTAATGATTAAACCTTCGTGGATTGATACTGTCTCATATCTTATCAATCCGGAACTAATCATAAGGACCTTCTATCATTTATACATCTTGGTAATCTAATTACAAATGATAGAAGAGCAATTTTCTTTGTCACATAGTTAATTTGTACAACACCATGATCTGTACAAATAGTGATGTTATGGGTCATAACTGTCCAACAATACTCATGTCCACTCCTTGCATGTCTTCATAGGACCAGGCGAATACTTTTGCATTTTTTATTAATATTCTCTCTAATTCTTTCCGCTCATCAGAGGTAACCTCACTTGCAATTGAAATTTCCTTGGGATTTTCACATGTACCAAGATTAAATGCATTTGTCTTTGTTGAGTTAATGTCAAATATGCTCATTTCATGCGTGTTATGATGCAGACTAATAGGAAAAGACTCGAACAAGTAAGAAAAATCAATATCTTTATGATTAATAAATACATGATTACAATTAAATAAGTCAGGAAAATAAACATCTTCCTAATTTGCAATCTTGTCTTCTTGCTTTCTTCGAGCAGCAGATTCTCCAACTGCAGTAGTTCTTTTCCCATTTATTTTCCTCTTTGTCACTGCTCGAGAAATTTTCTCAGAAATCTCTCCCTTGCTCTATTTCATCTTCATTGCTGCTATCTCATATCCCCATGTAGGAAGCTTGGTGGTTGAGAGCTTGGAGGACAAAGCTTTCGGGTAGGCCGGAGTTGATAGTGTAGGTGGGTGGTGGAACAGATTTATAGTTGCGTAGAGGGTTTCTGTGTGTGTTGGGTTATTCTTTTTCTGGGTCTGGTATCTTATGGGTGTCAATGAGGTTTTGGATCTCATGCCTAAGGCGGGTGCAGTTGTCAATTTCGTGGCCTTTTTTCTGATGGAAATGACAGTATAGGTTTAGGTCGAGGTGGTGTGGCACAAGGTTTGGAAGTGGTGTGGGTGCCAAGGGTTTTAGGAGTCCTTGCCTCTTCTGCTTTTCAAATACCTTTGACAAAGGTCTATCACAATTGGAGAATCGCCTGTTTTCGATGGCGGTGACCTCAGCAAGAGCGGGCTTGGTCTCTGAAGGCCCCCTAATGATCTTTCTATTCCGGCCATAAAACTTTTTGTTCTTTGCTTCCTCTTCCTCGATATCCATGATATTTTCTCTTAACTGTCGAAAGTCATTAATCATGGAGGTCATCCTTCTCAGCTTGTTATAAATGGAAGTCTTGGTACCAATAATGATCATATTAATCTGGTCCTTCTCCAAGAGCCGAGTCTGCATCTTCAAGAGATGGCTTCTCCAACGGTCTACATAATCTTTGAAGGTCTCTTCTGGATTCTATTTGGTATTCTCCAGGTCACGGAGCGACAAGTCTATCTCCAAATCCGTGACATATTGATTCAGAAAGGCCTCTGCTAATGCCCTCCAGTCATCCCTGAATTTTCTCTCTAGGCCATGATACCATACTACGGACGCCCCTTCCAGTGACATCTCGAAAATATTCTGCACCTGACGCTTCGAAAAACCCACTGAACTCATCATTGAAACATATTTTCGGAGATGGACCCTAGGATCTCCATTTCCGTTGAACTTGGCCATGTCAGACATCTTAAACTGGGGAGGCAGTTGTTATTCGAAAGTCATCGCATTATAGTCTAACAGATCTTCATGTTTTCCCTTCATCTTATGGGTAACTGACTCTACTTGTTCTCGGAGTTTCTATAACTCTGCCTGAGACCCGGTTATTCTTCCCGCAGCATACTCAGCCATGTCATCATCAAAAATAGAGATTTCTTCACTCACCCTATTCGGGGGCACCTCACATATTCCATGCTCGTTGTTTTTTATTCCCACTGTTTGGGGTACTGTCAGATTGGCCATAGCATTGGTCAAACCTTGTAGCTACTCGGTAAATTTGGTGATGTTGGACTCCACTTGATCCAAGCGGGAACTTTCACTTTCTGACGCATTCATGCTTGCTAACCTCTTCTTGACAAGTCTTCCTTCTTCTCTAACCCAACGGATATCTATGATGGCTTTTAAGACAAGGAGAGTTAACATGATGCGTGTATGTATGTGATGCATGAGATGCATATGGTTATTAAAACAACATATATCCTTCCGACCTTATTCCTCCCACACTCGGGGTAAGTCCATTTATGTCCTAGGTATGGCTTATTTTATGTACCAATGTGGGGTACACAAAGATTGTCTCTCCTATGCTACAGGGGTGAACCTTGGCTACCTCAGTCCTTTTCCATCGGTAAAAGACAAAGACCGCCCATCTACAATATTGAATAAGCCTATTATGGGGATCATGTCATTGTCTAGAAACGACGAATTGAGCCCTCGATAATCACGGTTGTGGGGATAGACTTGGAGATATCCAAAAGTATACAAATATGCCATAACAAGGCGTACCATTCATGGATGAAAGCCAGTGCGGATATCGGACTCATGCATTTGGCATATTGGATTATGTTCGGACCTTCTAAGCCCATCAAGGTTTTCATACAAGTTGGCCCGTTATCATTTTAAAGCGTTCAATCAGATTATCGCGAGGTGCAAACATGTCCCAGTTGAAAAGGCCCAACAAGTTTACACTTTTACAATAAGGTGGCTAAACAACTTCAAATGATAAGGGGCCGAAACACAAGGGGCCCATCGTCATTTTGAAAACTTTTTGCCTAATCGTCATAAGATACAAACTCGTCCCAGTTTAGGTGGCCCAACAAGTTCGTATCCTATGACGAGAGGCTCAAATGGATCCAAATGATAATGGTCCCAAACACAAGCATAGGGGTAGATTCTATATGACATATAACTATGGTTCATATGTGGGCTTATAAGGGTATAGATAAAGGCTCACGCCGGTGAAGGGTTGCTCACAACTAGGTCTCCCCACTCAAGGGTTCGAGCGACCAAGTGAGTGCGTCCTTTTTTATATCCTAGGGTACGTGCCAATGAGTGATGGTCATCACACAATGATCCGCCGTCTTGAGTGAAAGCGACTTCACGATACATGACGCCATCGGGGTAAGAAGGGTATGCAAAATATATGATACTTGGGTAACCAAAGCCAAATCCACAGACACTACAAGGCATTGTTTCGGGGCCGATTCTCTATCCCCAGTGGAGTCGTCATCTTTAGGAGTGAAGCGGGGTTTACCGCTATGCCTATGATGCTCGGCGACCATGACACTGTTGGGCTCACAGCTCGTAGAGAGTTTAGAGTAGCCCGCGGAGGACTAAACCATAGAATAAATGAGTCGCCACCCAGTGTGACCTGGGAAAATATTTAAGGCCGCACTCACCCCTCGCAAGGGAAGACCTCAAACTGTTGGGTTCGGAATGGTCTCTTACTTATGCCAGTATAATGGACGGGTTCACACAATGGTATAGCCAAGTCTTATGTAGTTCATGCAAGATAATTCAAATAAACACAAATTTACACTCCAATAAACATTAATAGAAATAATAAAAGCATATTACATTAGAAGTACAAGATGCGGTAATGAAAACTATAATAAACAAAGATAAAAGCGTCGATAAATAAATAGCAAACAAAAGGGGTTAATCACGCATATATGAATATTTCTCGAGTGGTACGTGGAGTTGTATCTGATGAGCGGAAAATAAATCAATATTTACCACCCCTTTTACTTAATATTTTGTTTAGTTTTTCGGGTTTGATGAACGTTTTAAATGATGAGGTAAAAGGATCCACTTTTTTACTACTATTTTAGATATCTCCCTTAATATAATATATTAACTTTGCGTGATAATTTCCAACCAGCCATAAAGGCGATATCATGATTAAGTCAAATTAATAATTAATTACCAACCGACCAACCAGGCGGTATCAATGCTTAGTCAGGTTAAAACCAATTTTAATTAATTACCAACTGACCAATATGGCGGTATCCTCGTTAAGTCAGGTTTTAAATGGTTATTATATTATAATTAAGGAGATTAATCTAAATAGCAATAATAAAAGCTTTACCTTTTACCCCAGCAAGGGAGAGTTACCTCATCATTGCGTAAAAGTAAAAACTGAAAAAGTAAAGAAATGAAAGTAGTGTACGTAAAAGTAAATTACGGAAAGTAAAAACTGAAAAAGTAAATAAAAGAAAGTACGAAAGCAGAAATTAATTACTGAAAGATGTAGATAAACAAACAAGATACAATCTTCTTAGTTATTCATAAGGAATTTCAAAGAAGAAAATATGAATTTACAAATGAAATAGCTTGGTATTTATAGGCAAAATTTTACCTCCACCAAATCCATTATTAATTGCTCCACTAATTGATCCACCAAATCTATTATTAATTGCTATCATGTTTGGTGGGAGCTTGACTATTTTTATTATTTATTTATTTATTTATTTATTTTGCTTTGAAAATGACTTTAATAATTACGCATAACACATGTCTGGATGTTTCATCAATTTCGGTCATGAAATATTCAGAATTCGAAACTATTTCGTTCTTCAAAGTTGTATATCTTTGAGTCTTCTTTAATCTGGAACTTGAATCAGCTCAATCCGATATCGGAATAAAATTTTATGCCCACAATACGACAGTTGCGCAAAATTAGAATTTCTGAAACTACACTTCGTTAGAACGCCCTTTCAAGTTTCCAGTCTCCAAAATTAATATGTCAAGTCCAATTTTTACCCTTATTTGACCCACATTTCATTCTAAATGATTTCATTGAGTCTCAATATTATTTTATTTACAAAATAAACTAAAACACAAATAATTTTGGACATGGTAATGTCAATGATGAGTCTCACAGAGCTACCAATTTCCTTCTAGGAATACGCATTAAACAGTGCAATACTTATTTTGAATAAGGTTTCGTCAAATTCTGTTGAACATACACCATATGAAATATAGACAGGAAAGAAATCGGGTTTCTCATTCCTGAAGATGGGGAAGCGATACAAGGTATCGACTCCACTTTATGGAAAGAAGTCATGAAGTCCGAAATGGATTCCATGTATACCAACCAAGTTTGGACACTGGTTGATGCACCAGAAGGCATTAAGCCTATTGGTTGTAAATGGGTCTTCAAAAGAAGACAGACATAGATGGCAACATACAAACGTACAAAGCTAGGCTTGTTGCGAAAGGGTATCGTCAACGACATGGTGTCGATTACGATGAAACTTTTTCACCCATTGCCATGATTAAATCCATTCGGATAATGCTTTCTATTGCTGCATATATCGATTATGAAATATGGCAGATGGACGTCAAAACCACTTTCCTTAACGGAAACCTTTTGGAGGATGTTTATATGCAACAATCTGATGGTTTTGTCATGCCAAGACATGCAAACAAGGTTTGCAAGTTAAACCGATCCATTTATGGATTAAAGTAAGCATCGCATTCTTGGAACCAACGTTTTGATGAGATCATAAAAGAATATGGTTTCATTCAAAACGAAGATGATTCTTATGTATATAAGAAAGTTAGTGGGAGCGCACTGACATTCATTGTCCTATATGTTGGTGATATATTGCTTCTTGGCAATGACATTCCCATGCTACAATCGGTGAAAGCTTGGCTTTCATTAAAATTCTCCATGAAAGACCTGGGAGAAGCAGCCTTTATTCAGGGAATAAGGATCTACCGGGATAGATCTAGAAAGCTGCTCGCACTCTCCCAGAGCTCACACATTGACAAAGTTTTGAAGAGATTCAACATGGATCAGTCCAAGAGGGGGCTGCTTCCGGTATCACATGGCATCTCTCTATCTAATGACATGTGTCCTAAAACTAAATATGAGAGAGATGCAATGATTCGGATCATGTATGCTTCAGTAGTCGGATCGATCATGTACGCCATGATATGTACGTGACCTGATTTCTCATATGCTTTGAGCATGTGCAGTCGCTATCAGGCCGATCCAAGTGATGGTCACTGGATTGCTGTAAAGAACATCCTTAAGTACCTTGGACGAACTAAAGATGCTTTCTTATTCTATGGGGAATGAGAACTTGAGGTGACAGGGTTCGCCGAAGCAAGTTTCCAAACCGATAAACATGACTCTAAGTCACAATCAGGGTACATATTTTGTTTGAACAACAGAGCAGTGAGGTGGAAATCTTCCAAGCAAGAGACTGTTGCTGATTCAAAAACAGAAGTGGAATATTTTTCTTTATTGTAATTTTACTTTATTTACTTTCAGCATTTACTTTCCAGTAATTTACTTTCCAGTAATTTAATTTCCAGCATTTACTTTATGTCTTTTCTTTTATTTAAGTTTTTACTACATGTAAATATGTGTCGTAACTAAGCCAGTTATCTGGGGTTGTGATGAAATTCAATATCACCGGTTTATAAGGGGTTAAATTACAGTTCAGGTAATATAAATGTTTATTTATTGAGCCTTAATCATCATGCTTTTTATTAACTGACCATTAATAAAATTGAACTGGTAAACTTAAAATTAACTTGGAAAATAGATTTTAGGTTAAAGACCTTAGACTCAATAGCCCACAATCTTCCTTAAAGATAGATAACCCTTTAATAGATTTCCTTACAGGATAGGAATATACATGTCGGACGGGGGTAGCCATAATTGGAACTTGATCTTAATGAATTCAGATAACTTGGATAACATTGGAATATGATTAATTGGGTTATATTGGGTATTTGTATTTGACCATCGGAAGAGGCTTTTACATAATTTCGTGTTCCAGGTTAATAAACCAATATATTACACAAACGTAAAATAACCACTTCATCTTTTAAAAAGATATTGAAAGGATTCACAACCGTAAATAGTTTTATAAATTTAAATTTTCTTCAATCTACTTTCAAGCAATTTTATTTACTTGTTTTAATTTTAAAGTCACCACCCAATCAAATAATCAATCCATTAGATACTTGTAAACATTTAACTTCATAAATTGATAACTAAAGGTTTTAAGTCCTCGTGGGATCGATACTTTTTATACTAATTGAACGATACGTGCGCTTACGTTATACGCGTGTGATTACGCCGATCAAGTTTTTGGCTCCGTTGCCAGGGACTTATTTATCTTTCACTATTAGTTTTGAGGTTAGATACCTTTACTTGTATCTAATTTTTTTTTTTACTTATTGTTTTTGTTTTCACTTGTTTTAGGTTCTCAGACACTACATGAGACGAACAAGAAGCTTTGAAATTCGACCACTTGACCCATAAATTGAAAGAACCATCAGACAGTTGATAAGGGAAAGACGAGAAGGCCAAGAAGTAATCGTTAACATGGAACCTGAACCATTGGAAGTTGTACCACCAATTCCCATTCGAGACAGAACTATTCTGGTGGTTGACGGCTTCATTTCCTGTATTGTACTTCCTCATTTACCAAAAAATGTGTGTGACATCAAAACATGCATTCAAATGATTCAGCAGTCAGCTCAGTTCGGGGG
Organism: Zanthoxylum bungeanum; assembly: GCA_019454045.1. Taxonomy (NCBI): domain Eukaryota; kingdom Viridiplantae; phylum Streptophyta; class Magnoliopsida; order Sapindales; family Rutaceae; genus Zanthoxylum; species Zanthoxylum bungeanum. The sequence continues at coordinate 54,704 of SKCR01046671.1, forward strand.
GAATGCAACTGAAGATCCTAATGCCCATATCAGCAACTTCTTGGAAGTTTGCGACACTTTCAACTACAACCGAGCAGCTGAAGAAGCAATGGGACTTCGAGTTTTTCCATATTCCTTGAAAGACAGAGCCAAAGCTTGGCTACATTCACTACCATCAGGTTCCATCATAACTTGGAACACTCTAGCCACAAAATTCCTTGCAAAATACTTTCCACCAGCCAAAATAGTAAAGTTGAGGAATGACATTACATCCTTCGTGCAGCAAGATTCAGAATCCCTCTGCGAAGCATGGGAAAGATTCAAAGATTTGGTCCGAAAATGTCCTCACCATGAGATTCCAAAGTGGCTTTAAGTCCAAACTTTCTATAATGGACTTTCTGGACTAATGAGAACCACAATTGATGCTGCTGCTGGAGGAGCTTTGATGGGAAAAGGAGAAGATCAAGTCAGGGACTTAATCAAAGAAATGGCTAACAACAATTCCTTGTGGCCAACAGAAAGAAGCATGGTCCAGAGAATTGCAGAAATATATGAAGTTGGAGCTAGTTCAGTAGTGAATACTAAGTTGGATCAGATGTGTAAATACCTGGAAACACTCAGCGCACAAGTTGTAAACATTGCCGGAACCACAAGTTCACCATATGAAGGAGCACCATAGCCAAAACAACATAAAGAAATAGTGAATTACGTCAACAATTTCAACAGACAAGGGAACAATCCATATTCCAACAACTATAACCCAGGGTGGAGGAATCATCCATATTTCGTATGGAACAACAATTCAGGGTAAATGAAAAATCCACCACCCGGATTCCAACAGCAAAACAAAAGCAGGAGTATGACAAAGAAACAAGAATAACAGAAGTGTTGACCCACTTGAAAAAGATAGAAGCGAAACACGACTCTCAAGCACCTAGGTATGATGTTTTGTTTCAATCCCAAGCAGCAATAATTCAAAGTCAATCTGCTTCTATTAAAGCACTGGAGAATAAAATTAGACAACTGGCCAATGCTCAGAGTTACAAACCGTCTGGTAATCTTCCCAGCAACACTGAACCAAATCCAAGGAACATAGGAAATAAGCAATGTCATGCCATCATGTTAAAAAGCGGTACTGAAATCAAAAAAGATGTTGGAGTCAAAACAACTGGTGAGAAAGTTCCAAAAGAAAGCAGCGAAGCAGTTCCACAGATGGAGGAAAAAGAAGCAAAGGAAAAAGATCGAGAAATAATCAATATACCTCCACATTTTCCACAACATCTCCAGAAGAATAAACTAGACAAGTAGTTTTCTCGCTTCTTAGAGATCTTCAAAAAGCTGCATATCAACATTCCATTTGCAGAAGCGTTGGAACAAATGCCCATCTATGTCAAATTCATGAAAGATATTCTTTCCCGAAAATGAAGATTTGGAGATTACGAGACAGTAACATTATCAGAAGAATGCAGCGCCATCATTCAGAGGAAGCTTCCCCCAAAGTTGAAATATCCTAGTAGTTTCACTGTTCCTTGCACCATAGGAGAACATGACTTCAGTAAGGCTTTGTGAGATTTAGGTGCAAGTGTTAACTTGATTTCTTTTTCTATTTACAGGAAATTGCAGATTGGAGAAACAATGCTCACCTCAGTCTCTCTACAACTTGATGATAGAACACTCGTATTTCCGAGAGGTGTAGTTGAAGATGTGCTGGTCAAAGTTGACAAATTTATTTTCCCATCAGATTTTATTGTCCTTGATATGGAGGAAGACGAAGACGTACCGATCATCCTCAGGATACCGCCTTTATGGCTGGTTGGTAATTATCACGTAAAGTTAATATATTATATTAAGGGAGATATATAAAATAGTAGTAATAAAAGTGGATCATTCTACCTCAATATTTTCTTTATTGTACTTTTACTTTATTTACTTTCAGCATTTACTTTCCAGTAATTTACTTTCCAATAATTTACTTTCCAGTTTAATTTCCAGTAATTTACTTTCCAATAATTTACTTTCCAGTTTAATTTCCAGCATTTACTTTATGTCTTTTCTTTTATTTAAGTTTTTACTATCCGTAAATATGTGTCGTAACTAAGCCAGTTATCTGGGGTTGCGATGAAATTCAATATCACTGGTTTATAAGGGGTTAAATTACAGTTTGGGTAATATAAATATTTATTTATTGAGCCTTAATCATAATACTTTTTATTAACTGACCATTAATAAAATTGATCTGGTAAACTTAAAATGAACTTGGAAAATAGATGTTAGGTTAAAGACCTTAAACTCAATAGCCCACGATCTTTCTTGAGGATAGATAACCCTTTAATAGATTTCCTTAAATTATAGGAATATATCTGTCGGGCGGGGTAGCCATAATTTGAACTTGATCTTAATGAATTCAGATAACTTGGTTAACATAGGAATATGATTAATTGGGTTATACTGGGTATTTGTATTTGACCATCGGAAGAGGCTTTTACATAATTCCGTGTTCCAGGTTAACAAACCAATATATTACACAAATGTAAAATAACCACTTCATCTTTTAAAAAGATATTGAAAGGATTCACAACCCTGAATAGTTTTATAAATTTGAATTTTCTTCAATCTATTTTCAAGATATTTATTTACTTGTTTTAATTTTAAAGTCACCACCCAATAAAATAATCAATCCATTAGATACTTGTAAATTTTAACTTCATAAATTGATAACAAAAGGTTTTAAGTCCTCGTGGAATCGATACTTTTTATACTACTTGAACGATACGTGCGCTTGCGTTATACGCGTGTGATTACGCCGGTCAGTATCCCAAGTACAGACCGCAGTATCGTCCATTCGGATTCGGCTACGGAATTTATGTCTGGATTTCCATCTGATATACTGCAAGGGATAATAACATACATAATCATCAATGCAATGTAAACGGACATAAAAAAATATAACCATGCATATGCGAATAATCACCAACATGAATAAATAAAATAAATGGCAAAATAATAAATAACGATGAAAAGATAAATAATAAAATAAATACGAAATAATAAAATAACGATGAAAGTAAATAAATAAATAAAATGATAAATAACGGAATTCCAAAAGAAAGAAAGATGTGGCCATAAATTTGGCCATCTTTAATGTAGGACTTCACATACCCGGCTGGACGTATTTCACGTCCAGCCAAACATGCAGCATCCAGAACTATGAAAATAAATGTGGTAAGGGTGCCCTCAGGTCTTACCTTTTAAGTTGCTTCTCGGAAGTGCGTTAGGCCGTCGCCGGAAGGATTGCTGGTTCGATGTTTCTACTTGCTGTCTCGCTGTTTCAGCTCACTATTTTTCTATTTTCTGGTTGCTATTTTGCTGTTTTCTGGTTGCTTTTTTGGTTGTTTTTGGGCTGCTATTTTTTGGTTTCTGCTCACTATTTTTTGGTTGTTGTTTGCGTTTTTTGGGCTGCTGTTTTGATTGATTTTTTGCTCATGTTTTGGTTGTTTTGGCTGGTTGCTTTTGCGGTTTTGGTCACTATTTTTGCTGGTTGTTTTGCTGTTTTTGGGCTGCTATTTTCTGGTTGTTGTTTTGTGGTTTTTGGGACTGTTTTTCCGGTCACTGTTTCGGTGGTTTGGTTTTCACACTAGCTCTATTTTCAAATACACTTATGAATATTGTGGGCACAATGAGCTGATTAATATCTTGTTGGTTATGTATATGGAGAATGGTAAAAATAATAGGAGAATTTACTTATTTGGTAATTTAGAAAGAAAGAAAACAACTACTAACTTGGATAAAAAGTTTCATTTGTTTAGTCACTAACTTGTTTATTCTTTTTTCTTTTGTCTTTTTACTTTTGTGTCCATTTGACATTTGTGGGTATCGTAGTTGTAAGGCCTCACGAGACTACAACTCATCCACTAGGGACACCTAGGGGTTTAAAGTCTTGTTACATACGCTAAATGCAACTGTGATCCCTACGAAAGTGGCTTAGTTTAATTTTATTTTAAAGTTGTTTATTGTATTTTATTTTAATATTTTGCTCGAGGACTAACAAAATGTTAGGTTTGGAGGTGTGATAAGCGGTAAATATATCAATATTTACCGTCCCTTTGACTTAATATTTTATATAGTTTCTTGAGTTTTGTGAATATTTTGATGTGTTTTGTGTATTTTGTAGATAAATAAGGTTTCAGAATTCACTAGAATCAAATCGGGGCCAAAACAGCGAAAAATGGACAAAAAGAGTAAAATCGTCATTTGGGTGTCGCGACGCGCAACACTTCTGCGTCGCGACCGCTAACATATGCCGAACACGTGTCAACATCATAGAAACTTGCTATCATACGCATTTACTAACATGCACCGGCTACGTGTCAACATCACAGCAATCTTGCTATCATGCGCCGGACACGTGTCATCATCCCATACTGCCGACACTACACGTCATTGCTTATGTCAGTGTTGCGATGCACAAGCCTTCACGCATCGCGACGCCGAGCCAATAATTCAGCTGCCGACAGCCGCATGCCATGTGTCATCATCTCAGTAAAATCCTAGATCTTGCCTTACCTATATAAAGAAACACATAGCCACCTTCCCGGCATTGGAAACATAATACTTTGAGCCAAATCACATTCTTAGCTTTTCAACCTTAGTGTCTCACCATGAAGACTCTTTTCAATTCCTTGTCTTTTTTGTTTTAGTGAGTTCCATCTTTGTTAAACCATCAACACAACAAACCCAATTTCCTAACCCTTTAGATTTCTCAAGGAGGAAGATTGGTAGTCAGAGTTCCGACGTTCAGAGTTTGTAGAGTTGATCCGCTCAAAGACTTTAGAGGTTCTGAAGAAAACTGTGGGGTACGGGTTCGAGGAGTTCTTCGAGTTCTTGCAGTCTAGAGGTACTAGAGTCGGTGGAGTTGCCGCCATAGGTTGTTGGATAATATGACCCATAGCGTCACTATTTGTACAGATCATAGTGTTGTTGTACAAATTAACTATGTGACAAGGAAATTGCACTCTCATCATTTGTGATTAGATCACCTTAGATATATAAATGAAGAGAGGTCCATATGATTAGTTCCTGGATTGAGATGATATGAGACAGTATCAGTCCACGAAGGATTAATCATTAAATATCCCTAGCCGGAGTATTATCGAGACTGGACATCGATAATGCGGAATAGGCTAGTATTGCACTTGTGCGCGTTGTGAGGGCATAACGGCATAGTTCTCATATATTTGGGTATTGGATACTCATGCAAGTGCGATAGGAGGTTGTGTTTCACCGATGGTACGGGAAACAGCTTCGCTCTGGATAGACCCCTCGGAATCCCATTGGTATTATGACTATGTGTCTATGGGAGTCCGACATCAGGGTAGGTGTGTATGGTCTTAACCTGAGACTTGCACCGCTAATGCTTACGACAATCAGTATACTTTTGTTGAGGTCGTCTAGGACTCTAACCGGTTCTGTGTACGCCAATGCTGGGTATATTGAGAATCGTAGAGTATTGGGGTGTAATGTCAAGACGGAAGTATCACTCCAGTCATAGTGGAGATGATGTCACGCAGGATACGGTATTAGTGCTCTTAAGTGCTGGCCGGCCATCGGGATATTATGACAAGGTCATGTATATCCGATTATAGAGACTAGTTACCAGACATCCGATATGTGCTTCAGACGGGGCAGACACTTATCCAGCCCCAGCCCTAGCACGTGACAATCCGATACTGGGCCGATATACACGATACTTGGTATACTACGCTTTATATAGATCTTAAATATTCTTAGAGAATATGACCGGAGAATTGGATAGACTTCGTGCTTTGCTAGAAGCCGATATTGTCTCGTAAATCGGTAGAACGTAGTACTTGGTACGTACGTGATTCGGATACTCCGACGACCGTATTTACTGCCGAATTATCCGGGGATCTCATGGGTCGCTTCCCAATAATCCACCGATGACGCACAACTCGCACTCTTGAATAATCTGGGATTATAATAGAAGAGAGAGATAATTAATCTAGGATTAATTACGGAGATATTTTATCTAGGATAAAATATCCTCTAGAGAGAGATAACGATTAATTTGGAATTAATCGATAAATTAATATATTTGATATATTAAACGAAATTAGATTTCGACGCGGAATTGAAATTGGATTTTAATTCGGGCGAACGAATTAATTTAGAATTAATTCGTTAGCGACGTGAATAGTGAATTCGCTAGGCGTAATCATCTAATTACGACGCGACGGAAAAACCGTTAATTTGGAATTAGCGAACCCGAGCCCGAGTGTGATTGCGAGCGCATTCGTATTTCGAATTCGAGTGCGGCATCGCAAGTCACATCAAGCGTCAAATCATTCGTCACATCAAGCGTCAAATCAAATGTCACTTTGAGTGATGTGATTGATTGATTGATTGAAAAGACAACTAGTCACTTTGAGTGATGGTAGTTGGGGGAATAGTTGATGGTTGTTGGAAAGGTTGATTTGCTTTTTGTATTTTGACTTTGAAGGGCAACATAATTGGTAAATCAAATTATTATTTGAAAAATATATAAGTGTGTTAGATACACTTTTCAACCAATTCATCACATTTCTTCTCTCTCATTTTGCTCTCTCCTCTCACGCCTTGGAGGGCTGTTTCTGCTTCTGTTCTTGGCAGTGAACTGCCGTGGAAGTGGAGCAAAAAGGGAAGCAAGAGTTGGGTTTTCATAGTGAAAATCCAAGTGCTAGCACACTACGAGTCTTGCGAAGGTGATAGGGAGGTTCACCCATGAGCCGGGATCCGTCCAACGAAGCTTGGAGCTCCGTTTTGCATCTCAAAGTTTCTGTTTTTGAAGGCAGTGGACTGCTGCAGTTTGGGCGTGAATGGCAGTGCGTTTTTAGCCTTCAATCGTCTTCAAATCGACTCAACCGATCGATGTGAGTATTCCTCAACTTCGTCGATATGTATTCGCAATGTTTTTCATGCTTATAATCGATCCGGGACCATAATAGAAACCAACAATGGCATCAAGAGCCTAGGTTTGAGCATGAAAATTGTAGGGCTTAAAATTGGGTATTTTGTATTGAGCTGATTTTGTGAAATTGGATGATTGAGCATGCTAAATATATGTTATATTGAAGATTGATTGATCAATTTCAACAAAATGTGATTGGATCAATTTTGCCCAAATTTGTGATGTTGGCCGAATGTAATGTGATTGTTTGGATTCTTGGAATTTTTGATTTTGATTCATTGGATGAGTTGGAATCATTAGGATAATGTTAATTTGAAACTAATTGGATTGGATTTTGAATTGAACATAAAATCCCCAAATAATTCATGTGGCCGAATCTACCTTGCCCTTTTAATGTCTTGGTATTTTGATTTTGAACATTGGATGTATTGGAAATCATTCGGGATGTTGATTTAATATCGATTGTGGGTTCGATTGGATTGAAACCAAATCGGACACAAAATCACTCCTTGGCCGAGACTAAGTAGCATGTAAAATGGGTTTGATTTTTTCATTTATGTGTTGGACATGTGATGATGATAATGAGCATGATTAATTGGACTAATTTCATGTTTTGGAAATATTGATTTGGGTGATTAATCATGTAATGCACTTTAAGTAATTAAATTGCGGAATTGGATTCATGTAATTTAGTTATTTAGGCCTTAAATTGGATTTGGGCTTATTATGTTGTAAATGGGCTTATTGGGCTTTGTTGTACAAAGTTGGATTTAGGCCAAATGGATTGGATCCAATTGGGCCCAAAACCACTACCATAAAGCCCAAATGCAACTTATAAACCTTTAAAGTTTAATTGGGCCTAATGGGCCTAAATTGATTTCTGGGCTTATGGGGTTACTCCTTGATTGGGCTTTGGTTGCCGAAGCCCATGCCTTAAAGAAATTAATTAAAGCCCATTAGACTTGAATAGAATTGACGTTGGACGTTAATCGGGCTTTGAGTCCCGAAGCGATTAAATTTGGAATTTAAGTCGTTAAAGGTTTATTAAATAAAGTGTAATATTCAATTTGGAATTGAATAGTGAATTAGTATTAAATACATGTTAAATTGGATTTAATGATGTAGTTTAATTTAATTCATGAATTCGTACTTTGAGTACTTATTCGCAAAAACGAGTTTGACTCGAGCAAAATCAAATCATTGTTTGAACATTGGATGATCACATAATTATCAGATTAATTAATTTGATTAGATTGATTGATAGCATGCTTATGTGTGACTACGTGGTTGTGATGAATGAATAATGTATATCGGATGGATATTAGTCGGGTGGGGAAATTTTGGAAATTGTTGTAATAAATTCGATTTATTAAATTGGACCTGCGTGTCCAGCCTTATCACCTTTATTCTCTTTGTATTCTCTTCTCACCTATTCCCCTCAATGTAAATGAGGTTTCTTTAGAAGTGTAGTGTAACGGGTAGAAGTAATACAAGTGCTAGCTTGAGTGAGAAAGGGAGAGATTTGATCTAGGATCAATGTGTTAAGTATCCATCATCCGCATATCATTATTATTTATTTTCATACTCGCTTTATTATGTATTTAGAATGCATGTTTAAGGGTGTATGATGATGAGACCTTAACAAAGATAATGAAATTGGTAGCCAATTTGCACGCGAAAAGCCCTCATCAAATCATGCGTCTTTTCCTTCCATTGAGTGATTCTTACTCAAGATCCTAGATTGGCATGGGTTGTTGGCCAAAGTCAAGCCTTGTCCGTCGAAGATGTGTTTGAATCACAAAGCTTTGTTCTATATTGGTGTCTTGTCCAAGTTGTGGTTTGTTGGCCAAAGTCAAGACCACTTCTTGTCCATCGACATTGATTACGAAGCTTCCATGGTCAATGGGTCCGCGCTTGACTGGGATCATCAGGTTTGTGTGTGCCAAAGCCAAGGCCTAGTTGATTTAAAGGAAAAAGGTTAGGCTATATATTGGATATATAGGCATATATAAGATATATGTTTCGGACTTGGATGTCCACCTACCGGATCTAGGAGTTGGATGAGATCCAATTGATCTTAGAGATCTACCTAGTTAATTATCATACAATTGTTGGCCAAAGTCAAGATTGTGTGATATTTAACGGGATCCTAGCCCACTAGGAAACACGGTTTCCCGAGTACTCGACAGAGGGTTAGAGGCTCGACGAAAAATAGTGGGAGGCAAGAATTGAATTTGCAATATTCGTTCAATTACTCGCCATACGCGCTCAAACAAATATCACTCGTCATATATTAAAAGTATTAGTTGGACTAATATTAATGTGTTTTAATATACAGTTGGACTGTATTATAATTGATTATATATAATTGGATTATATTAATCAATATATTGAATTAATTAATTTCAGTTTACAGTTGATTTTATAATTGGATTATAGTAATCAATGTAATTGAGATTAATTAATTTGGATTATATTTGATTAAATAGTTGGACTATTATAATCATTATAATATATATAGTACCACTAATCGTTGATTAAATAGTTGGACTATTGTAATCAAGATAAAATTGAAAAGTTGGATATTTAAAATTATAATCCTTGGATAAAAATATTTTAAATGATTTAATTTTCAAATTGGGAATAAATAATAGGTTACTTTATTTGATAAAATAACTTATTATACCTTAAGCCCAAAATTAAGCAAAATAAGTAGAGCATAATATCTTTGGAAGATTTATGTGATGATGACTTTATGCTTAATTTAATATACTGTCATATAATCTATGTTTTAGATTTAAGAAGTATTAAATTGCAATAAATAATTCTTGGAGAATTAATTGACTATTCTAGAGGTGAAAAGTCAAAGTTTGCAATTGGGCATGTAGCACGAGGTGCACATTGTTTCGATATTCTAAAACCCAAGGCTTGGTCTAAGGTTCTTGAAATATTGAAAAGGATAATTGACATATCCCAAAGTGACTACCATTTGGATATGGCAGACACAAAGGAATTAAAGAAAGGGCAAGGCTCTTACTTTAAAAATGTTTGTCAAAGTTATGTTCACTACTAGTATTGAAATTAGATTTTAAATACTTAGTGTGGTACATAAAATATATGTATTGATGTTCAGAATCTGCTTTGAGCAGGATACTGACTTCAAGCTGAGATTGCTCTGCGAATCGGAAACGGGACGAAAGTCGCTGTTTCGACCGTAGATACCTAAGTTTAGGAACTACCCTTTGGGTGTGTACTTAAATTAGGAACTGTTATAATGTAACTAGTTTGACTAGAGACATTATCTCTATATCAGTGTTTAATCCATTGTGGATAAACCTTTATATTCTAGAACACTAAGTGTTTCATTATATAAAGATGATACTGAGATAAACACATTAGATGTGAATAACAGAATTTATATTTTGAATATAATCGAAATCTCAAAACATATAAATGACAAATAAATAGCTCAAATTGATTTGATCAATAGAGACTTATTTGTGGCATTGTTGTCTGAGGACACAATTAAAACAAGATTCGTATATCCACACTTTTGAAGAGTGGGTACTAGGACTGATTTGACTATTCAAATAAAGTCTACGAATCTAGTTTATTAGGTAAAGTACCAAAACACTGTTTACTTGGTAATAGTGTAAGTGCCACCGATCTGTTAGCCCTATTCATGGTGAAGTTAGTGGGCCCATATCTAGCTAGGCTGGCTAGATGTGAACATGAATATTTCGTGACCTTAACGGATGTGGCATCACGTTATGGTTTGTGTTTCTTTTGAAGAACACAGATCGGAAACTATTAGAGTTTCGACACGAAATAGATAAATAGATCGACTATAGTATTATGCCGTCACGGTAAGACCGTAATGGAAAATACTTAAGCAGTAAGTTTCAAATATACATGAAAGAGTATAGTATTCTTTCAGATGAGGACTCCTCCCGAGACACGTCAGTTAGACGGTGTGTCCGAACGAAAACCGAATTTTGTTGGACATGACAAGGTTTATCACGAGTCGCTCTGAGCTATCATTTCCTTCAATAGGATATGTATTAACAGTGCAAAACTTATTTAGAATAAGGTTCCATATGAATCTGTTTGACAGATATCATATAAGATATGAACAGGAAAGAAACAGGGTTTCTCATTCCTAATCATTTGGGTATGTCGGGCATAACGTTTGGATGATACCAAACTAGAACCCAAATTGGATAAGTGCCAATTATAGGTTATCCTGGGAAAACCATAAGTATAGTACTTATATATCTCACATGAGAACAATATGATAGTTGCTCACCATGCGGTTTTCCTAAGAGGAACACCGATATGCAGTGGTCAGTGGGAGGATAGTGATACTCGATGAAAATCAGAGTAATACTATTCGAGGCACGAAATCCTTAATGGAACACAAACAGTTCATCAATTATGAA
>SKCR01046672.1:0-41613 GCA_019454045.1 Zanthoxylum bungeanum
AATTTTATATATTTATATATTTATATAATAAATTCAAAAATTAATTTTTTTAATATTAAAAGCCGGGCCGGATAAAGCCCGGCCCGACAGACGCCTTGGCCTGGCTTTTCCCTGGACAAGGCCAAAAAAAATATTGACGGGCTCGGGACAGGCTTATCAAAGCCCGGGCCCGGCCCTGCCCGTTGCCCACATTAGTCTACGTAGAGACACACAATGACATTTCATTTTTGAGTTAATTTGGTTATACACACTTATCACAATCATTGATTTTGAACTCACTTGACTGTTAGGGTTGGTGCTCGGAGTGCCAATCCGGATCGTATTTATGTCCGATTCATAAATACGAGCAATTATATTTTCCATAATATTACTAATTTATTGGTAGCACCATTGTCCTTTATACACTTATTCGATCTAATTACGATTAGATATCTGATTACGATTAGATCGAAACTAAATTGGTTTAATGATACGTGTATATTAGACAAATACCCTAGGATTTACAGTATAGTGCGCAGTTACAACGTAGTTTGTAATTGACATTGGGAAGCGCACTATAGTTGTATATCCTTAAATAAAGTTCCTGCTCAAGATTTACTAACACGGGTCGGTTAGTAAAATCCGATGAGACCAATATATGTCATATATCGTGACTTTGTCCGATGGTTTATCCAAGTAAACCATGAGTCTCGGGAGACTCGTATAGACATGTAGGTGTTTATTTGATAAGACATTGAATGACTCATTGAAGGTTTCCTAATAGATGGTACACCAACGTCAATAGAAACCTTCTCGAATTGAGCGAGCATAATGATCTTTCGACTTGAGATACCACTGTGGATATATGAGCTATCCTTCACACTTTGATGGCAGTCACATCAATGATCTAGTCATGATCAGACCTCCGCCTGTTCGTTGGGTGTGGACTGATGCTCATGATATCCAGTGCGTATCAAGATAGGATCCGTCAGTCTCGTGTACAGGGCATAGGCATCCAGCACGTGTTTACGATATAGTAAATCCATGGCCATGGTATAACGTCGAAAACCAGTTCCGAGTGTTATTTAGAAATTGTAAATTGAAAGTTGACTGTATTATACCGAACGAATTTGACATTCTGATTTATATCTCAGGTATAATACGGATAGCCTGCGACGGATGGATTATATGTATGTTAAGTCCTCGGCTTGTATAGTTTAGCGAGATTATCTGTAGTCGTCATAATCCATGAGTGGGTGCATTATGGACATGAAATAGGATTTCGTGACGGATAAACTTAAACTTAGAGAGTCTCACAATATGAAGTGTACTCGTTGAGCACTTAGGCAACTCGATATGAATAATACGGATTATTCATAATACTTCACTGGATTAAGTGAGTTAATTCGGATCGGTTAAATGATAACACATGCATTAGGGGATTTTGTCCGATAATAATTATTAGGTATTTGTATTTGATACATAATACTATTAGATACACATTAATTACTCTTCAAATGATATTTTGACACATGCCATAAATATATGTATTTGTTATTTAATGTAAATAAAAAAATACATATATGGTTGTTAATTAATTATTTAGTTATTTAATTGTTAAATAATTAAATAATTAAAAATTTAATCTTTATCCATTTATCATTATTTGAATGATACATGGTGAGATTTAACTGGAGCATTTGGCATGTATTAATTATACTTTATATGTGTGTGAATTTGATTTGCTTATATAAAGTGTAAATGTTAATTTATTTGATAAATTTCAAGAGACAAAAATGCCCCTCTACCCTAAAATTCGGTCAACACTATATAAGTGAGAGAAATTATTTTTTCTCTCTCTCTTGTCTTCCTCCATGGCCGAATCATCCCTAGAAAGAAAAACCCTAATTTTGTTTAATGAAACAAGAAGGAAAAAGTGAAAAAAAAAAAACAAGAAAAGCTTAAGGTTTTGGTGATTAAAGGTAATCTACATCTTCCTTGAATCTTAGAAAATTATTTTATTTATTCTTGTGTTCCTAGAACATGTCTAGGGTTTCTTTACTTGTTCAAATTTGGGGCTTTTTGGATTTGATGGTGGATTGGAAGAATTTATGCATGTGCGGAAGTTTATTGAACTATATTAGTATAATTTGGGGTCAATTTATTGTTGGAAATTATTGTTGCCATTCAAGAGTTGTTGATCCACTCTTAGATAGTCTAGAATTTTTCTAGGGTTTTTCATTTGTGGTGAGACTCATTTGATGTTCAGATTAATTGATTTAGTCTTGAAATTTTTGGATTTAAGCATGAAAATTAGGCAATTTCATTTTCTGTGTAAGACCTGGAAATGAATCTGATTTTGTAATGAAATTGTTGCCCTATGAATGTTTTGGATGTGTTTTGGGAGTTGGCATAATTTCCGGAAAGTGTTTCCGACTTGAAATAAGTGAAAACAACCAAAAACGACGTTACCGAGTGGATTTTGAGCCAATCGGGTGACGGCTGTCCAAACAGTGAATCCGTCACAGTTTGGGCAGCCCATGAACTACCCCGAGACTATTGGATCTGACCTGGGCAGTTTTCATAAGTGTCAGGTAGTCGGTTCTGTCAAAAACACATTTTAGGCCATTTTGCGGAAAAACTATTTTCGTAAAAGTTTCTCGAAGTTTCAACTAAATTTATGTCAATCTTTGCTATTGAATAAATTGGTTTAGGTGAAATATGAATAAATTATTCATATTAGATATTGAATAATTTATTCAGTATTTTGAAAAAGTTTTAAAATACGATTTCGCCCGACCCGCGCTTCCGCTCCGCCCATCACCCAAAATCCCAACAAAAATGGTATCAGAGCGGGTCTGATGCTTCATCCAGTACATTATTCATGCTTGATATTTGATATATAATTCAATTTTAATGTTCGTACATGCTAGGAATCTATATGTGTTTCTTTACTTTTCGGTTCTTCGCTAAAGAAAATGTAACGGAAATTTAATTGTTAAATTAAGTTATATTTTCTATAGGTAGAATTGAATTGGTTAGAAAATGATCTAAATTAAAATTCTATATTTGATGTAGATTAAAACTTCCATAGGAAAATCCCCACTTAGAAATAAGGTCGTAAAGTAACGTGTCTTGGATACATGTTTCTAGGTCCGTCTTGTCAATACGGTTTATGGGTAACTTTCTATGACTGCATCTGAGATCGTGCCAAAGCAGTGAGGGTGTAGTTGATAGAAGTTTTTATACCGATTGTATATTGATACTAGATAAATTCAAGTGAAAGTGGAAATCCTGAACGTGCCAAAACTGTCGGGACTACATCGGTAGCTTGAGTTTGTCATTGGAAAGTGTAGCCTTGATACACCTCCCTGTGAACGTGCCAAAGTTGTCAATACGAGAAACAGTCAGGACCAAAACCAGGAGTCACTGGTGAGTGATGGATAATGGGTTGTCTACCTAATGAATATACGTATGCCAGATCGTGTCAAACCTGTGAGTCGAAATATATTCATGGGATCCTACTCTCACTCTGGAATTCGATTTAATTATTGAATTCCTATTGTCTGTTGGGGATTACGGTATTACGTAAAGTAGTGGGAGACACTATTGAGTTTAAAATCCATAATTTAAGCAGTGCGTAATTTTATGGAATTTACTGCTTTCGTTTTCCTTTCTTTCTATATTGATTATAGATTTACACTTCTAATCCACTGCATTTATATTCCTTGAATATATAGATTTTTTTACTTTACTTATGGTTGCGTAGTTTTAGAATAGGTTCTAGAAAGATAGTAGACTAGATATTGTTAAATTAGTTAAAACCATCGGGAACTGTTGTTCCGATTTTCTTGTAAATCAAGATGGTTTGTGACTTAGTTTCTAAGTAACGATTAGGTAATCTAAATAGATATCTTTTAATGGATATAATAATCTAGTTATAATAATTTCTTATGCAGTAAGAATTAACTTGAATAGTTCATGTCTCGAGATTCTTGATTGGCATTAAGAAAACCTCTTTAGTATTTGTTAATCCTTTAATGACGTTTCTTAGCTTTTAATGACTTTTAGAAGTCACGTGTTTGACACAGTTTGCTAATCAATCATTTACAATTATTGTGAATAATTGAATGCAAATTATAAAGCTTAAGAAAAGATATTTGTATAGTTGTGTTGGTATTGGATACCGGATCTCCCGTCTAGTTATTTAAAATAATGTTCAATAAATGTTTTGATATTTGATATCAGAATTTGTGACTATTGGATAATTACTTATTCTGTATAAACAGTTGTTACATATTTTAATATGACTAGTAGTGTCATTGATGAAAATGTAAACATTAAGAAAATATTCGGTAATATAAATGACTTAGAAGTGTGCATAATGAGATTTTATCACATAAACATTAGATGTTTATTCCATATGGTAAATGATGGTCTGATACGAGTTCACACCCCATATCCTTATCCATTTAATGAATATTGTATTCAGAAAGTGATTAAATCTCATTTAACTAATGATTGTCATTGGACCACAGATTTATTGAACTAATACTTTGGAAGTATGTAGTTTAATGAATTAATAATTACCTGAGATAGTTTTTTATACTCCGTAACTTAGTTGATGAATTGTCATGACTTAGTTACGTGTTTCTAATAGAGAACATATTGAATGTCTCGAATTGTTCAAGAACAGTCAATATGTTTCGAATGAAACTCGGATATAATATTTTGAATAGTTCAAAGATATTCTATCTGTAGTATTGAAAACTATATCTTTGAAATTCATTGGGTGTCTTTGAATTGTTCAAAGATGTTTGATATGATTAAACACATGAATTTATGGAAATTAGTTCTAAGTTATTTAATGAATATGATTCTAACTCAATATTAAAACTTTCGCGATTCCATTTTGATGGAATTGGTCAGTGGAAGTGATCGAATCTTATACGATTTGATTCGTTGATATTGAGTGTTACCGAATTGGTTTTTTCAATACTCTTGGGGTTATGCTCCATTAACACTAATTCATCTCTTTAATTTAGGTTCCATTTGTTTCTACAGTTACATATATGATATGTACAGGTAGAAAATTCGAATCTTGAAAAGTTTGAGATTTGAGAGTTTCTTTTATATAATAGTTATATAATTGATAGTACTTGTACCTTGGAGGTACGAGTGATAGGTTTATCATTTATTCTATTTAATGGAATATTGTATTCTATTTGATAGAATATGTTTTCTACAATCCCGAGTAATAAAATTATTTTGTTACTTGGTGGTTAACATTGGATGTTGACGATTGTAGAAAAGATTTGACTTATTGAAGTCAAATGTGAGAATGATAAACTGTAGTAGAACTACGTAATTAATAAGATGAAAAGACCCTTGGACAACTACCCTATAAGTCCTATAGGATGTCAGAATCATTTACAAAGTATCTGATACTTAATGATTCTGATGTTTTCTTATCGAAGAAAATTATCATATAACTTATAGTGGGAGCGATATTTGATATCGATTCTGGAAATTGACATTGAACCATAGATCTAAGATTGTTCATAGCTTACTACCATCAATTTTTGAACTTGATTAAGCTTTCGTTATGAATCGTTCATAAAGTGTGCAAATTATTTGCGCAGTAAAAGCATAGTGAGCTTGATAAAGGTTTGACCTTTATAGTATGACAGTGAGTAGGTTATACTCAGTAGTCTATTGTAGATTCTGAGGAAGCTTGTCTATTGTCGCACTGATTGAACGATTAAGGATCTGTTGGTGAATGTCGATATTAAACTGTATTTTGTCCAAAGAATGCCAAGTGGCGTTCTTGAGTAATTTCTTCGAATGAGAGATCCGTTGTGATTTCTTTGTTTGAAGAGTTCATTCTAGAATGGCCTAGAGTTTGTATTATGCTAAGATCACAGTTTGATATACTAGCTTATAGAGCCTATTGTAGACTCGGGTAAGCTTTCTGGAAATTTGTGTTCTCTGATTTTGATGTCAGTCAAATTGTCTGATTTTATCGAAATATAGAGAATACATATTTGTCAGTAGGGTCAGTGGGAGCGTACAAATTTCTTTCTAGTGTTATATATCATAAGTCTTCTTTTCTCCGTGATAGCAGTGGGAGTTGTCTCTGTTTAATGGTTATATAATTAAAAGTACTTGTACCTCGGAGGTACGAGTGATAGGTTTATCATTTATTCTATTTAATGGAATATTGTATTCTATTTTATAGAATATCTTTTCTACAATCCCGAGTAATAAAATTATTTTGTTACTTGGTGGTTAACATTGGATGTTGACGATTGTAGAAAAGATTTGACTTATTGAAGTCAAATGTGAGAATGATAAACTGTAGTAGAACTACATAATTAATAAGATGAAAAGACCCTTGGACAACTACCCTATAAGTCCTATAGGATGTCAGAATCATTTACAAAGTATCTGATACTTAATGATTCTGATGTTTTCTTATCGAAGAAAATTATCATATAACTTATAGTGGGAGCGATATTTGATATCGATTCTGGAAATTGGCATTGAACCATAGATCTAAGATTGTTCATAGCTTACTACCATCAAGTTTTGAACTTGATTAAACTTTCGTTATGAATCGTTCATAAAGTGTGCAAATTATTTGCGCAGTAAAAGCATAGTGAGCTTGATAAAGGTTTGACCTTTATAGTATGACATTGAGTAGGTTATACTCAGTAGTCTATTGTAGATTCTGAGGAAGCTTGTCTATTGTCGCACTGATTGAACGATTAAGGATCTGTTGGTGAATGTCGATATTAAACTGTATTTTGGCCAAAGAATGCAAAGTGGTGTTCTTGAGTAATTTCTTCGAATGAGAGATCCGTTGTGATTTCTTTGTTTGAAAAGTTCATTCTAGAATGGCCTAGAGTTTGTATTATGCTAAGATCACAGTTTGATATACTAGCTTATAAAGCCTATTGTAGACTCAGGTCAGCTTTTCGGAAATTTGTGTTCTCTGATTTTGATGTCAGTCAAATTGTCTGATTTTATCGAAATATAGGGAATACATATTTGTCAGTAAGGTCAGTGGGAGCGTACAAATTTCTTTCTAGTGTTATATATCATGAGTCTTCTTTTCTCCGTGATAGCAGTGGGGGTTGTCTCTGTTATATTTGATATAAAGTTTTATATAAGATATAAAACTGAAAGACTTGTGAGATACTCATATTAGTCACATATTAGATATGATCTAATAAATGACACAGTAAGACTATCTGTATGACAGTTAGTATAATTGTTTGACAGTTAACATGTCTTTTATGTATATAGTATTCATCTTTCGTAAATGATGATTCATTTGTCGAAAGTTAGATTGATTGGAATGTCTAGTCAATCTTATGCATCATAGGATGATGATGTGATGAATGATGTATTATGTGCGATTAAAGATATCAATTTAATCATAATTGTTACGAGTTATTTTGATATTCTGTAGACCATAAGATGGATCTAGAAACATGTTCTTTGTGATCTTTGAGTTATTAAGAACGAGTTTCTCATACATGGAGAATTTAGTCAGCAACCATAAGGTCAGATTAGTTTTGATTCTAATTATGACATTAGATGGTCTATGTCATATAAAGTCAGAAAAGATGCAGTGGGAGTGTTACCATTGATTCTACTGAACTAGTGGAATCAGTTGCAACTTATTAAGTATTGACTTATGAAGTTGCATAGTGACTCTATAGATTAGAAGTTTCATATTAGTGTGGTGTTTGCGGTTGTCTCAAAGTATTTGGATTTGACTTCTAAGTACATAGACAACTTAGTAGCTATAGCACAATACTGATATAGCGTCTGAGTCATATTGATGTGGAATTTGGATTCTGTAAAATATGAATGATGCTAGCTAAGGAAAACGGTTGAGTTTGTTGGACCGACTCAATTTGTTAAAAACAGGCTTACTTGTTGTTGCCTACCTCTTGAGTGTTGGGGAGCTCTTGAGGGTCATGAGTATGCGATACACATGAAGATGTGTATAGGATACCAGGGATTGGCACTAGAGCAAGTGGAAGAAATTGTTAGGGTTGATACTCGGAGTGCCAATCCAGGTTGTATTTATGTCCGATTCATAAATATGAGAAATTGTATTTTCCAAAATATTACTAATTTTTTGGTAGCACCCTTGTCCTTTATACAATTATTCGATGTAATTACAATTAGATATCTGATTACGATTAGATCGAAACTAAATCTGGTTTAGTGATACATGTATATTAGAAAATACCCTAGGATTTACAATATAGTGCGCAGTTACAACGTAGTTTGTAATTGACATTGGGAAGTGCACTATTAGTTGTATATCCTTAAATAAAGTTCCTAGTCAAGATTTACTAACACGAGTCGGTTAGTAAAATCCGCTGAGACCAGTACATGTCGTATATCGTGACTTGGGCTGATGGTTTATCCCAGTGAACCATTAGTCTCGAGAGACTCGTATACACATGTAGGTTTTTATTTGATAAGACACTGAACGACTCACTAAAAATTTCCTAATAGATGGTACACCAACGTCAAAATGAAACTTCTCGAGTTGAGCGAGCATAGTGGTCCTTCGACTTGAGATACCACTGTGGATATATGAATTATCCTCCACACTTTGATGGCAGTCACGTCAACGATCTAGTCATTATCAGACCTCTGTCTGTTTATTGGGTGTGGATTGATGTTCATGATATTCACTGCGAATCAAGATAGGAATCGTCAGTCCTGTGTACAGGGCATGGGCATCCAGCACGTGTTTACAATCTAGTAAATCCATGGCCGTGGTATAACGTCGGAAACCAGTTCCGAGTGTTATTTAGAGATCGTAAATTGAAAGTCGAATGTATTATACTGAATGGATTTGACGTTCTGATATATATCTCAGGTATAATACGGATAGCCTGTGACGGAGGGATTATATGTATGATATGACTTCGGCTTGTATAGTTTAGCGAGATTATCTGTGGTCGTCATAATCCATGAGTAGGTTGATTATGGACATGAAATTGGATTTCATGACGGATAAACCTAAACTTAGAGAGTCCCACAATATGAAGTGTACTCGTTGAGCACTTGGGCAACTCGATATGAATAATACGGATTATTCATAATACTTCAACGGATTAAGTGAGTTAATTCGGATCGGTTAAATGATAACACATGCATTAGGGGATTTTGTCCGATAATAATTATTAGGTATTTGTATTTGATACATAATACGATTAGATACACATTAATTACTCTTCAAATGATATTTTGACACATGCCATAAATATATGTATTTGTTATTTAATGTAAATAAAAAAATACATATATGGTTGTTAATTAATTATTTAATTATTTAATTGTTAAATAATTAAATAATTAAAAATTTAATCTTTATCCATTTATCATTATTTGAATGATACATGGTGAGATTTAATTGGAGCATTTGGTATGTATTAATTATATTTTATATGTGTGTGAATTTGATTTCTTTATATAAAGTGTAAATGTTAATTTATTTGATAAATTTCAAAAGACAAAAATGCCCATCTACCTAAAATTCGGTCAACACTATATAAGTGAGAGAAATTGTTTTTTCTCTCTCTCTTGTCTTCCTCCATTGCCGACTCATCCCTAGAAAGAAAAACCCTAATTTTGTTTAATGAAACAAGAAGGAAAAAGTGAAGAAAAACAAGAAAAGCTTAAGGTTTTTGGTGATTAAAGGTAATCTACATCTTCCTTGAAGCTTAGAAAATTATTTTATTTATTCTTGTGTTCCTATAGAACATGTCTAGTGTTTCTTTACTTGTTCAAATTTGGGGCTTTTTGGATTTGATGGTGGATTGGAAGAATTTATGCATGTGTGGAAGTTTATTGAACTAGATTAGTATAATTTGGGGTCAATTTGTTGTTGGAAAAACATTGTTGTCATTCTAGAGTTGTTGATCCACTCTTAGATAGCCTAGAATTGTTCTAGAGTTGTTCATTTGTGGTGGGACTCATTTGGTGTTGTGATTAATTGATTTAGTCTTGAAATTACTGGATTTAACCATGAAAATTAAGCAATTTCGTTTCTGTGTAAGACCTGGAAATGAATCTGATTTTGTAATGAAATTGTTACCCTATGAATTTTTTGGATGTGTTTTGGATGTTGGCATAATTACCAAAAAGTGTTTCCGACTTGAAATAAGTGATAACGGCCAAAAAATGCGTTACCGGGTGGATTTTGAGCCAACCGGGTGACGGCTGTCCTAAAAATGAATCCGTCTTTGGGCAGCCCATGAAATGCCCCAAGACTATTGGATCTGACCTGGGCAGTTTCCATAAGTTTCGGGTAGTTGGTTCGGTCAAAAACATGTTTTAGGCCATTTTACGGAAAAACTGTTTTCATAAAAGTTTCGCGAAGTTTCAACTAAATTTATGTCAATATTTGATATTGGATAAATTGGTTTAGGTGAAATATGAATAAATTATTCATATTAGATATTGAATAATTTATTCGGTATTTTGAAAAAGTTTTAAAATACGATTTCGCCATACTCGCGCTCTCGCTGCGCCCATCATCCAAAACCCCAACATTGACAACATCTCTTTGTCAAAATTTTCATGTCAATATTTAGGTGCTCATTTTAATCCGTATAAGGATTTTACAAGTTTGCACACCTTATGTGCTTGTCCAGGAACATTGAAACCTTCTGGTTGTTCCGTGTAAATCTCTTCATCTAGTTCACCATTTAAGAATATTGTCTTTACATCCATTTGATGTATTTCAAAACCAAATATAGCTGCTATGGCTTTGAGCATTCTTATTGACGTGATACAAGTCACTAGTGAATAGGTATTAAAGTAATCAATGTCTTCTTTTTGTCTATAACCTTTTATGACAAGTCTTGCCTTGTACTTATCTGTTGATCCATCTGATTTCATCTTACCGTTTGAATATCCATTTATAGCCCAGTGGCTTACAACTTGGAGGAAGATCAAACAACTCCCAAGTATGGTTTTGTAGGATTGAATCAATCTCACTGTTAATAGCCTCTTTGCACAAAGGTGCCTCCGACTAAGACATTTCTTCTTTATAGCTTTGAGGCTCATTTTCTAACAAGTATGTCAGAAAATCGGGTCCAAATGACTTAGAAGTTCTAGCTCTTTTGCTACGTTTAGGTTCAATTGCCTCAGTATTTTCATGTTGATAGTCAGCCTTATCAGTGTCTTTGACCAAATCAGTAGTTCTTTTGAGAGACTATTTTCTTTATCTTTCCTTACAAGGAAATGTCTCTTCAAAAAATTTAGCATTCCTTGACTCAATTATCATATTCGGGTTGATGTTAGGAATTTCATACTTATGTACTAAAAATCGATACACACTACTGTTGCGAGCATATCCAATGAATATACAATCAACAGTTTTGGGTCTTATTCTAACCTTCTTAAGTTTATGAACCATTAATTTGGTAAGACACCCTCACACTTTCAGATATTTGTAGGAAGGTACGTTACTTTTCCACAATTCATATGGTGTCTTATCCAATCTTCTGTGATGTAACTTGTTCGGAACTTAGTTGGCAGAAAGTAAAGCTTCCCCCCACAAATTCTGTGGTAAACCAGAGCTTGTCGCTCAGCGATCCCGTTTTGATGAGGCGAATAAGGAGTAGTAGTTTCGTGAATAATTCCATGATAGGAACAATATTCACCAATTGGTGACACATATTCACCACTGTTTATTAATAAAAAAAATTAAATAAATTTTATTTTATTATATAAATATTAATATATATATATATAGATATATAATTTATTATATAAATATAAATATAAATAACATTTTTTAGGCCCGGGTCGGGTCGGGCCGGGCCTGGGCTTAATATGTTAGGCCCGGCTCAGGCCCGAGCCCGAGCCCGAGCCCGAGCCGGGCCTCTCCTTCATGTGCCCCAGCCCGGGATTTTTTAGCCCCTGGCGGGCCGAGCCGGACCGGGCCCGGGCTTTTTTGCCATCCTTATACAAGTCTCTTTCGATGGTCATGTAGAAATATTTCAATTAAGACAATTAACTATATGTTTATGTTAAATAACTTAAACCAAATTCCTTAAGGTTATGTTCTAATATTGTCTATGCATACCTTACAGGTATATGTCTATTTTATAAGGAAATCTATTCAAACGAAGTATATCTTGCGCTATTATTCTCACGGCTAACCCAAATTTCCTCTGTTGAGTTTCTAAGAATTTACCAATATTATTCTATTATTGGACAGACAAATAAAGGGCATGTCTATGATACCCAAGGGTATCAAAGTTGCATGTTCAATGCAACTTTGAGCATTAAACATGTAAATTATATCAATAAACATGAATTTTTTTAAAACATAAAATTAGTTGCATGTTCAATGCTCGAAGTTGCATTGAACATGCAACTTTAAACTCAATGGTATTTGATATCTTGGGTATCACAACATTACCCACAAATAAAATATATCTCAAAGCACAAAGAATAATAAATAATAAATAACAAAGTCGAAAAGAATAAAAAAATATGCAACTTTATTAAATAACATGCTTAAGACCCAATACAACCTTAGAGTAATGATTTAGTTACTCATGATAATAAATAAAAATGAACTAATCATAATTACAAAGCAAGAACTAATAAAAGATAAACTAGAAAGAAAAAGGAAGAGATAACTCTCGTTTGCAGTGTTCGTCTTTAATCTCCAGCATCAGTTAAGCATTCATCCTTACCTTGGTCTATGCATTATTCTTTGCTCTAAACTCCAAAATTATGTTATAAGGCTTCATTTTAAGTTTTGGGACGAACTTATACATATATAGATTAGAAAGTATGGGGTCTTTCCTGATCAAAAACCGAGTTCTGGACGAATCAGGGTGTATTCCAACGCCCATCTGTTCAATGTTCACTATCATGCAATTTGAAACTTGTGGGCTCCGAGTTTTGGCTTAATTAAGTAAGTCCCTACAGGATTGCAATGCAACCAAGAATCAATAAATAAAAGCCAGCAGCACACTTTTAATTTCATCAACTTGTTATGCAATTTGAGAGTTAAAGGATAGAATAGAATTGTTCTTCATCCTCTGCGCTCACAATTTGTTAAGATATTATCTTAGCATCTTCAAACTCGGTGTCAACATCACAATTTGTTATAATGATCTAATATTCAAATTTAATTTTTCAAAACCATGAATCCTGATCCAAATAGAATTGTAGTTCATCAACTAGCATAATAATATCTTCACGTTAGTTTCATCAACTTGTGAACTGGTCCAGAAACGAGACAATGTCTCATCAACTTGGTAAAGGTGGGATCTCATATTACAGTTCAGTTTTAAAATGCAAACAATAGGCTTCTAGGATAGTACACACATGCAGTCGACTATACTAAAAATTAGGACACCCAAATATATAGAAATTTCAATTTTTATATAATATAATTTATATTTTTATTATTTATCAGTAAGAAAAAATTTAAATACTCATTTAGGACTTCCAAAATTCAGAGCAAATCAGAGACACCCGGATCCAAACACGTTGTCACTCAAGCTTACATGCATTTTCTTTCAATTATTGATTGATTTTCAGATATTTTGTTTAGTATCTCAAACTTATCTTCGCGAATGCTTTTCTTTTGCAAAATGGCTTTCCTTTGGGATTGCTGCCGACGTTCTATAAGCCAAAAAAAGAGTAGCAAAAACCCAACGTTTGCACATCATTTATTGAGAAGCATGCATGGCAAAATTTAACCGGAAAAGTGTATTCATAGGTGGATTTGGTGACCGTCGAGATAAGTCGCTCGTTAGGATTCTAAATTTTGATCCAAAATTAAGATTTTAAATCTATTAAAATTTTGAATTTTTTAAAGTGAATGATATGAATTTTCTGTTTTTTTTCATTTATTAATAAGGGGTCTAGTTTTAATAACTCACCAAAGGTCCTTTAAAATTTAAGATAATTCAGGACTGTCCATGAGTTTATACATCAAAAGTGCCCAAGACAGAGGTCCGATGTGTGGCCAATTTTTCTAGACATTTAAAGAGGGTATCACGCTAGTGGAGTCCGATTATTACGGAAAAGTATCATAACTAGCTCACTCAATCAGAAATGTATCAATGAGGATGTTGGGCCTTAGGAAATGAATTGTAAAATTTCATATTACATGAGATTGGTCCAGTGAATAAGGGTGGTCTAACGAACTAAATTGAAACAAATCAAATCAAAATTTTGATAAAACCAAAATGATTTCAAATCCTTAAACCAAATGGCTCAGAAACCGAACCTAACCTAGTTGAGATTTGACAAAAATTAAAATAAACCTTAAATGCCCACCCTTAGAAAATGTTAATATTTTTCTATAGTTTCTTTGTATACAAAATATCTACAAATTGTACATTGAGATTATGATTATGGTACATATTATAATAAAATTGTTATATTTTTTTACTCTTTCTTCCTTACATAACTAAATCTGAGTCGAGATGATTGAATTAAATAAAAAAATTAAGTGATTAATTTATAAAATTTCATATAGATGTAAAATTATACATACATGATCCTTAATTATCAATTGAACAATTTTTCACAAATATAGATATCGTAAATTAGTATATCTTGTGTTACCTTCCCATTTGATATAATTGATTGTAATATCCAAACATTACCGAATTGAACCGAGTTATCAAACCGAACCAAATCAAATCAAAAATTGAAAAAAAAAATCAAATGGTTGCAAAATCCCAAATTGAATAGTTTGGAAACCGAACAGAAATTTGACAAAACTCAAACCGAACCTGAAATATCCACCCTCTATCTATTATTTATTTATAAGCAGTTGACCACTTTTAACTAGCATGACAATATTTTGGGTCGGCTTATCCCATGTCATTCATCACCTGCCTTGGTTAGAATCTATAACACTTTAGACGAAAAATATATTATGCAACGGTAGTATCACATCATCAATATAACAACTCCATAATATATTGTCATATATGCTAAAACCTAATAAGAAATAGTTTTACTTAACACAATTTCTATATATTATATAATTATTAATTGAAGACGGTAAAATAAATAATTACTCTATTAAACCATCGGTGATTTTTTCTTGAAAGTTGGCTCCCAATTTTCAACTTTGGGCCCCATTGATTTCTCTTGTGTGGCACTTTTTTCCGCTATAAATGGATACCATATCCTCTCCATTTTCATCACTTCAATCAATCCTCACTTCTTTAGCTCATATTTTCAAATATCAGAGAAAGAGAGAGAGAGAAACATGGAAGGTTCATCTTCAAAACATTTTCTTAAATACTTTCTCATTTTACTAGCCATTATTTCCCACATAAAATCAAGCTCAGCATCCAGGCATGGCCCTACTGCTAAAATTACTACAAGCACGGAGTTCATCAAAACATCTTGCGGCTCAACAACTTACCCAACACTTTGCTTTAACTCTCTTGCTAGCCATGCAAGATTAATCCAAACAAGCCCTAAACTCCTTGCCCATGCATCCCTCAATGTGACCCTTGCCACAGCTAAATCAACCTCAGCCATCATGCTAAAGATGTCAAAAAGCCCTGGAATGAAGCATAGAGAGATGGAAGCCATGAATGATTGCTTGGAGGAGCTTAGTGATTCAGTTGATGAGCTCAGAAGGTCCATTGGTGAAATGGGTCTGATCAAAGCTTCTAATTTTGATCTTACAATGAGTGATGTACAGACTTGGGTTAGTGCTGCTTTGACTGATGAAAATACTTGCAGTGATGGATTTGAGAAAAATACAGTGAATGGGAAAGTGGTGAGAGGCCTGATTGTGAAGATAGCTCATTTGACTAGCAATGCCTTGGCTTTGATTAATAGTTATGCTTCTCTTCGTGGTTAGATGTTCCTATGATTAGTTTTAATCTTGTTTGTGGAATCTCATTTATGGAAGTGTAATATATGAATTAGTATCTATCGGTGTTGTGCTGATTTTGTGTTGAATACTGAATCAATAATTAAGAGATTGAGACCCACTTGAATCCATATTCGATAAATCCTGCCAGAGAATTAACTCACTGCTCAAAATTAAATCTTGATCCGTAATTTTCACTGCAAGCAAATGGTAGATCCAAAATTTAAATTTGAATTCAGGTTGAGTTGGGTAGGGTGGTAAAAATGCTATTCATGTATTTAGCTTTTCTTTTTGGTAAGTAGAAGAAGTGCTGTTTAGGTTGCTTTGTAAATTTAATGTGTTCTATATTGCAATTTATTATAAATTGAATTTGAAAGGTAGCTCCAAGAGAATATCACATGTGCACAGAGAAAAAAATATGTACAAACAAAAGCTATTAACCACCAAATCAAATGGGTAACAGATGATAAAAGGTGATAATGAATGCACAACTTTATTGTTATAATTTGGGTGTGGAAAAGTTTTTTGATGTAGGCAAAATTTTATTTGTATTTTGTAATTAGTTGAGCTAATCAATCAAATAAATGGATTTTTTTTATTTTTTTTTATTTTGATGGAATACAAAGTCATGATCAGATGAGATCATAAATAAGATTTATCACTTAGTAGGTAGTGTAACTGTAACTGAGTGACGTTGATGGCCACAGCACCTGCCATATCTCAAATCAAGGAATATTTGACTTTATTATATGAGTGATAAGATTTGAAAAAATTAATTTGTCCGATATCACAGTTTGAGAGTTTTACCTGCTATTCTTAATTATGGGTTGATGGCCAAAGTTTTGATCATCTTAAAGTTATTGTACGTTATAATTTGGCTGTGGGAAAGGTTTTTGATGTAGGCAAAATTTTATTTGAATTTTGTAATTAGTTGAGCTCATCAATTAAATAAATGGATATTTTATCTTGATGGAATACATGTGGTTAGATCTGAATCATTAAATAAAACTAACATGTATACTAATCTCAATCATTCAAAAAACTAGAACACAATAATGGAATCATTCCAAATTAAACATAAACCATAAACATAAGAAAAATCTGGAAAATGTAGAAGATTATCAAAACTTGAAATTCAAGTCGAGTTGCCTCTGTCCTTAAGAACTTATTAGCTCTGCCACGGTGCTCAACGGATGGTTTTGTGGCTAATGTTCTCCCTGGATTACTTGGATGCTTCTTATAGAAGGGGCACTCCTTTCACAAGATCTTGAACAAAGACAAATAGTGGAAACTCTTTTTTTCTTAAAAGACCCTCTTAGACAATGTATGAGACTTTTAATTTTCTGGATACCAAATGAACTCAATGCCTCTTAATTTATAGGCATGGAATGATACCTTTGAGGGCACCCTTTGGTTTGGCGTGTAACTCTTCCAAGGGTTATACCCATTCCCTTATGACCTTTGAGGCCTAGAGTCTTATCTTTTCAAATTAGAGGACATGTCCCTACATGTTTGTGTC
This sequence comes from Zanthoxylum bungeanum, assembly GCA_019454045.1. Lineage (NCBI taxonomy): Eukaryota > Viridiplantae > Streptophyta > Magnoliopsida > Sapindales > Rutaceae > Zanthoxylum > Zanthoxylum bungeanum. The sequence continues at coordinate 17,409 of SKCR01046672.1, forward strand.
TTTCCCATAAGGCACAACCCAAAGGACATAACCCTCCTACACATATACTATATATTTAGAGAATTTACAACAATCCCCCACAATTCTCTAAATATTAATACAGACACTTAAGAGAGTTTCTGTGAAATAAACTCCATCGAAATAGGTAGCTTTCGCTTGAACCTTTCCTAGTGAATGACAATCGGATTTACTTAGCAAACTAGTGACCCATAGTCTTGAACTGTTCTTCCATTGGTGTAAACCAAAACAATTGCCAACACACAGTTTTGCTTCGACTATTTCCCATTCTACGGTTGTGTTCATTTCAGCATGAACATTGGTCCTGGATTCATCAAGTCCTTTATGAAATTCAACCTTTAAAAACTCTCATGGAAGCGGTTTCACTTCTTATTTGAAATAGGTGGTCTACTATAAAGAGGTAATTTGCTTTTACCCTCATTAGGACTCTTCTCCTTATATAATGATCATTAAAAGACGTAGCTTACCCTAGCTTTGACAAACAGCACTCTGAGTCATTACAAGGATGGGAAAGATTATAAAACTCTACAGTGCTTGTTTTGAATTGCACAAAGTTTTAGTTGTTTTTTTTTTTAAACTAGATCTTGGGATCTTCAGTCACCTAGGTTGAATTTCCACAGTGACAATTCTTAATTTATAGGCTTCAAGCCCATTCCCCTCGATGACTTCTCAACTTGCTCTTTAGGTAAACCTTTAGTTAGTGGATCCGCTAGGTTTTCCTTTGATTTGACATAATCGATCGAAATTATGTCATTTGAAAGCAGTTGTCGTATGGTATTATGTCTGCGACGTATGTGTCAAGACTCACCATTATACATTGTATTTTTGGCTCTTCCAATAGCCGATTGACTATCACAATGTATGCTTATCGTTGGCACTGGTTTGGGTCAATTTGGAATATCCTCTAGGAAATTTCGAAGTCATTCCGCTTCTTTCACTATTTTGTCTAATGTTATGAATTCTGATTCCATAGTAGACTGGGCAATACATGTTTACCTCAAGGATTTTAATGACACGACTATACCACCAAGTGTGAAAATAAATCCACTCGTAGATTTGGAATCCACTGTATCAGATATCCAGTTAGCATCGTTGTATCCCACTAGAACAACATGATATCTCGTATAATGTAGACCATATTTTGAAGTTTCTCTCAGATATCTCAAAACTCTTACTATGGTTTTCCAGTGGTTATGTCCTAGATTGTTCGTTGATGAGTGGTAAATCTATCATTATTTTCCACTCATTTTAACCTAATTTTTTGTATAGTTTCTCGATTTTTGTGAATATTTTGATGTGTTTTGTGTTATTTTGTAGATAAATAAAGTTTCAGGACATTCTGGAGGTGATTTGGACCAAAACAGTGAAAATTGGAAAAATGGCATTTTCGTAATTTTGGGCGCGTCGCGACGCGCAAGCCCTTGGCGTCGCGACGCCTAACGTGCACCAAGTCATGCTAATGTGCGTCGGGTCAACGGATCAGAATTTGAAAAGTTTGACTTTGCTAACGTGCGTCGTGCCACGTGTCACCATCACAGAAGATCTGCTAACATGCGTCTGCCACGTGTCATCATCCTAAGATGCCGACAATCATCATCTACGTTAAAATGCACCTGCCACGTGTCAAAATCTCAGCAGATCACGCTAACATGCACCTGGACACGTGTCGCCATCACATGTTGCCGACATCAAAAAGTCACCTACCGACATAACAATGCCATGTGTCACGATCTCGCGAAGCCAAGCAACACATGTCGAAGATCAACGCGCGTCGCGACGCCCAAACCCCACTGATGCCTATAAATTTAGCTCGACGTTTCAGTTTCAGTGGTATCATTCTCTCTCATATCTTTGATGTAAATATGGAGCTTCTCTCTCTAACTTCTTTAATTTAAGTTTTGTAATTAAATTTTAATTACGTTTTGTAATAATAGTAATTTACTTTCTTTATTTTTACAGTTTTTACTATTTACCATGAGGAGGTAACTTCCCCCTGCTAGGGTGAAAGATAATTATTTTACTATTGCTATTTAGATTAATCTCCCTTTAATATAATATATAAACTATATAAAATTTGACTTAAAAAGGATACCGCCAGATTTGTCGGTTGGTAATTCATTTTAATCTGATTTAAACCTGACTAATCAAGGATACCGCCAGATTGGTCGGTTGGTAGTTTAATTTTGGTTCCGCTTTTATGGCTGGTTTATTTTGGTTCCGCCTTTATGGCTGGCTTATGGACAAATATTACCGCCTTAATGGCTGGTTGGACTTAATTTGATTTAATCAGGTTACCGCCTATATGGCTGGTTGAGAAAATTATCACAAGTATACATATTATATTAAGGAAGATATCTAAATAGTAAATAGTATAAGTTAATTCCTTTTACCTTAGCATTTTATTTTATTGCATTTATCTTTCAGCATTTACTTTTTAGTAATTTTATTTTATGTCTTTTAAGTTTTTACCAGCCCTGGCTATGAGTTGTAACTATGTTAGTTATCTAGGGTTGTGATGAAATCTAATATCACCGGTTTATAAGGGGTTAGATTATAGTTTGGGTAATATAAAGATTTATTTATTGAGTCTTAATCTTAATGCTTTTTATTAACTGTCCACTAATAAAATTGATTAGGTAAACTTAAAATAAACTAGACATAGAGATTTTAAGTTTAAGACCTTAGACTCAATAGCCCACGATTTTCCTTAAGAATAGATAACCCTTTAATAGATTTCCTTACAGGATATGAATATACATGTTGGGCGGGGGTAGCCGAATTGGAACTTAATCTTAATGAATCTATGTAATTTGGTTGATATAGACATATGGTTCAATTGGATTATACTAGGTATTTGTAATTGACCATCGGAAGAGGCTTTTACATAATTTAGTGTTCCAGGTTAATAAATCATTATTACCCAACTTTAAGATAACCACTTCATTTTTAAAATGATATTGGAAGAAATCACAACCCTAGATAGTTTTTAATATTGAATTTTCTTAAAACCTACTTTTGACAATTTTATTTACTTGCTTTTAAATTTAGAATCGTCACCATTTCAAATCAATCAATCAACCTGTTAGATACTAGTAATCATTTGACCTCATAAAATTAATAGCTTAGGTATTAAGTCCCCGTGGGATCGATATTTTTTATACTACTTGAACGATATGTACGCTTGCGTTATACGTGTGTGTTTACACCGGTCATTCGTATATCTGCTAAGCCTATTTACAGTTTAAGCGATATCAGGTCGTATGCAATTTGTAAGATACATCAGACTTCTGATGATTTTCCGAATACTCTAATTGTGATACGCTTGAGCCAGTATTCTTCGATAAATGAAGAGTTAGGTCTATAGGAGTTCTAGCCACATTTAGAAATATTTCTCAAGTATCTTCTCAACATAGTGAGTCTGAGATAATATATATCCTTTTGATTTTCTAGAAATCTTAATTCCTAATATCACATCAGCTACTCCTAAATTTTTCATATCAAATTTGCTGGTTAATATTTTCTTAGTAGACTAAATCATCTCATAATTATTACCAATTATCGGCATATCGTATATGTTAAAGGTGACAAAAAAGCCCGGCCCCGGCCCCGGGGCCTAACACATTAAGCCCGGCCCGACTCGGGCTTAAAAAATATTATTTATATTATTTTATTTATGTTAATATAATAAATTTTATATATTTATATTTATTTAATAAATTAAAAAAATTATTTTTTTATCATTAAAAGTCGAGTCGAATAAAGCCCGGCCCGACAAAGCCAATGTTGGGCTGGGCTTTTCTTGGGTCCGGGCCAAAAAAATATTGACAGGCACGGGCCGGACTTATCAAAGTTCGGGCCCGACTTAGCCCGTTGCCACCCTTAGTCTACGTAGAGACACACAATGACATATCCTTTTTGAGTTGAGTCGGTGTATACACATTTATCACACTTATTGATTTTGAACCTACTTGACAACATCTCTGTCAAAATTTTCATGTCATTGTTTAGGTGATTGTTTTAATCCGTATAAGGATTTTACAAGTTTGCACACCTTCTGTGCTTGTCCAGGAACATTGAAACCTTCTAGTTGTTCTATGTAAATCTCTTCATCTAGTTCACCTTTTAAGAATGTCGTCTTTACATCCATTTGATGTATTTCAAGACCAAATATAGCTGCTATGGTTATAAGCATTCTTATTGACGTGATACGTGTCACTAGTGAATAGGTATCAAAGTAATCAAGACCTTCTTTTTATCCATAACCTTTTATGACAAGTCTTGCCTTGTATTTATCTATTGATCCATCCAGTTTCATCTTCCGTTTGAATATCCATTTATAGCCCAGTGGCTTACGACCTGGAGGAAGATCAACCAACTCCCAAGTATGGTTTTGTAGGATAGAATCAATCTCACTATTGTTAGCCTATTTCCTAAAAGGTACCTCCGACAAAGACATCGCTTCTTTATAACTTTGAGGCTCATTTTCTAACATGTATGTCAAAAAATCGGATCCAAATGACTTAGACGTTCTAGCTCTTTTGCTACGTCTAGGTTCAATTGACTCAACATTTTCATGTTGATCTGACTCTTGGTCAGCCTGATCACTGTCTTTGACAGTATCAGTAGTTCTTTTGAGAGACTATGTTCTTTGTCTTTCCTTACAATGAAATGTCTCTTCAAAAAATTTCACATTCCTTGACTCAATTATCATATTCTGATTGATGTCAGGAATTTCATACTTATGTACCAAGAATCGATACGCCTTACTGTTGCGAGCATATCCAATAAATATACAATCAACAGTTTTAGTTTCGTGAATAACTCCATGACTGGAATAATATTCACCAAATAGTGACACATATTCACCATTGTTTATTTTTTAAAATTTTTAAATAAATTGTTTTATTAAATAAATATTTATATATATAATTTATTATATAAATATAAATATAAATATAAATATAAATAATTTATTATATATTTTTTTTATTAGCCCGGCTCGGGCTTAATATGCTAGGCACGGCTCTGGCCCGAGCCCGAGCCAGACCTCTACTTCACTGGCCCAGCCCGGGATTTTTTTACCCCCGGGCCGTGATGAACCGAGCCCGGGCTTTTTTGCCATCCTTATACAAGTCTCTTTCGATGGTCAAGTAGAAATATTCAGATTAAGCCAATTAAATATATGTTTATGTTAAATAACTTAAACCAAATTCCTTAAGGTCATGTTCTAATATTGTCTAAGCATATCTTACAGGTATATGTCTACTTTATAAGGAAATCTATTCAAACGAAGTATATCATGCGCTATTATTCTCATGGCTAACCCAAATTTCTTCTATTGAGTTTCTAAGGATTTACCAATATTATTCTATTATTGGACAGACAAATAAAATATACATCAAAGTACAAAGAATAATAAATAACAAATAACAAAGTCGAAAAGAATAAAAAAATATGCAACTTAATTAAATAACATGCTTATGACCCATTACAACCATAGAGTAATGATTTAGTTACTCATGATAATCAATAATGAGCTAATCATAATTATAAAACAAGAACTCATAAAAGATAAATTAGAAATAAAAAAGAAGATAACTTTCGTTTGCAGTGTTCGTCTTTAATCTCCAGCACCAGTTAAGCACTCAACCTTACATTGGTCTAGGCATTATTCTTTGCTCTAATCACCAAAATTATGTTATAAGGCTTCATTTTAGGTTTTGAGACAAACTTGTGCATATTTAGGAGGTCTGTGGTATTTCCTAATCAAAAATCGAATTTCAGACGAATAAGGGTTGTATTCCAACGCCCATCTCTTCAATGTTCACTATCATGCAATTTGAAACTTGTGGTCTCCGAGTTTTGGCTTAATTAAGGAAGTCCCTACAGGATTGCAAATGCAACCAAGAATCAATAAATATAAACCTTCAGCTCACTTTTAATTTCATCAACTTGTTATGCAATTTGAGAGTTAAAGGATAGAATAGAATTGTTCTTCATCCTGTGCGCTCACAATTTGTTAAGATATTATCTTAGGATCTTCAAACTTTGCAGTACAATGTTTCGGTCCACATCTCTTAGCAATTGGTATGTGTTACAACTTTTAGGTGAAAAAATAACTATTAGTTTACTAAAATTCTCCCATAAATTGAGCTTTCTTTGAAATAATAATAATTGTTCAATCTTAACCGGTTTTTTTAAGATTGGACTGGACTTATTGGTTGAACTCAGAATCGGCCATGAGTCTAGTCCGATTGAACCTTCAAAATCAGGTTACAAAAAAAATGAAAACTAGTAAAAAAAAAAATGGTGAATCGGTCTGACCAATTTTTTTACCCTAAAAAAATTTACCAAAAAATAAATATGTTTTATAAATTTTATTTAATTTCGTTTTATTAGTTTGGTTAAATTTGAATTTAGCTTATATGTAGTGTAGAATATGGTGATTCAATCACTGGTAGCCTTGTGAGCTCATTTGGATCAGCTTGTGTTGATGAGATTGCTGTGTACTGAGAAGCAGCAGAGTGAGTCTCAAGTATTTGTTACAGGTCACGTGACTTGTGAGTTAACAAATAAAAAGGGGCTGGTTTAGTGTGTGTTGAGAGTAGCTTCAAAACACAGTAAAGAAGAGAGAAACCTTCTGAGAGAAAAGTCTTGATAATAGTGTTAAAGATCAAGATTGTAAATTTCCATTGTTGATTACTAATAAAGCTCAAATCAGTTCCTGCCCGTGGATGTAGGCATACTGCCGAACCACGTAATTGATTTTGTCTTGTGGGTGTGTGAATCTTGTTTAGTTTCTTTAATCTTTGTTTAGATCTTGACATTAGGTTGGTTCTCAAAGCTTTTACAGTTGCCATTGCTGAAAACCTTCATCTGGGCAGAAGCAAATTACAACAAACTGGTATCAGAGCTTGGGTTGAAGGGAGCAATGTCACATCCAAAGCTTGAAATTGAGAAGTTTAATGGCACCAACGACTTCAACCTATGGAAGATCAAGATGAGGGCACTGCTGGTCCATCAAGGGCTGGAGCATGCAATCAATGAAAAGGGAAAGACCAAGAAACCAGAAAAGATGAGTGAAGAAGAATTTCAAGATTCATTCGACAAAGCCCATAGCACCATAGTCTTAAGTCTTGGAGATAAGGTATTAAGAGAGGTGTCAAAAGAATCAACTGCGATGGGGCTTTGGCACAAGTTAGAAAATCTGTACATGGCAAAATCTTTTGCGAATCGATTGTACTTGAAGAAGATGTTATATACTCTGGAAATGAATGGAGGGGAATCTCTCACTGAACATCTAGATTCGTTTAATAGAATCATCCTAGATCTCGAAAATGTTGGGGTCAAAATTGAGGATGAGGACCAGGCTATAATCTTGCTGAGTTCTTTACCTGAAGCATATGAATCCTTTGTTGATACCCTGATGTATGGCAGAAGTTCTTTGACAATGGAAGATGTGAAATCTTCACTCAATTCGAAAGAATTAAAGAAGAGAACTGACAAAAATGGAGGTCATGCTGAGGGACTAAACGTAAGGGGCAGACCTGAACAAAGAGAACTTAAAGGCAAAACTCAGAGCAGGTCAAAATCAAAGAACAAGAAAAGGAAGTGTTTCCACTGTCATAAAGAAGGTCACTTCATCAAAGACTGTTATGAGAGGAAGAATAAGAGGAAAGAAAAAGGCAAGAACCAAGATCACAGAGGAGATGCAGCAGTTGTATCCAATGCTTCAGATGTTTCAGATGATGGTTATCAGAGTGCTGATCTCTTGATTGCATCAGAAACCAGAAATGAAGGTGAGTGGGTTCTTGACTCTGGTTGTTCCTTTCATATGTGTCCAAACAAAAACTTGTTTAATACCCTGAGACTTGATCATGGTGGCAAAGTTATGATGGGTAACAATATGTGTTGCAATGTTACTGGAATTGGAAATGTAAGAATTAAGATGTTTGATGGAGTTGAAAGAGAACTGCAAAATGTGAGATTGGTTCCTGAGTTGAAGAGGAACTTAATCTCATTAGGTATGTTAGAACAAAGTGGTTGTAGCTTTAGGGCTGAAGGAGGAATGATCAAAGTTATTAGAGGATCCATGACTGTAATGAGAGGTCACAGGAAGAATGGACTCTATATACTGCAAGGTGAAACACTTGCTGGTACTGCAGCAATATCTGTCAATAAACAGGCTGATACCACTAGGATCTGGCACCTCAGAATGGGTCACATAAGTGATCAAGGCTTGAAGAACTGCACAGCCAAGGACTTTTGGGAAAGGATAACATCACTTCACTTGAGTTCTGTGAGCATTGTGTTCTTGGTAAAGCAAACAGAGTTAAATTTGGGTCTGGCATACACAGGACCAAGGGGACTCTGGATTATGTGCACTCTGACTTGTGGGGACCTTCACAAGTACCTTCGCTAAATGGTTCTAAGTATTTTCTATCCATCATAGATGACTACTCAAGGAAAGTATGGGTGTTTGTGTTGAAAAGCAAAGGTGGAGCATTTGAAAAATTCAGAGACTGGTTCCTACTGATGCAAAATCAAACAGGAAAGAAGGTGAAAAGAATAAGGACTGACAATGGCTTGGAATTCTGTAATAAGGAGTTTGATAACTTCTGTACTCAAGAAGGCATTTCCAGGCACAAGACAGTAGCCTATACACCTCAACAGAATGGATTGGCAGAAAGAATGAACAGGACCCTTATGGAAAGAGTAAGGTGTATGTTGTTTCAAGCAAATTTGCCAAAGGTGTTCTGGGCTGAAGCTGTCACGACTGCAGCCTATATTGTTAATAGATCCCCTTCAAGAGCTATTGAGTTAAAAACACCTGAGGAGAAGTGGTCAGGGAAACCACCTGATCTGTCTGCAATGAAAATCTTCGGATGTGCAGCTTATGCACATGTTAAAAAGGGGAAACTTGAACCTAGAGCATTGAAAGGAGTTTTTATTGGCTATCCAGAGGGAATAAAGGGTTATAAACTATGGTGTAAGGATGGTGGTTCATCAAAATGTGTCATCAGCAGAGATGTTACTTTCAATGAAACTTCAGTAATAGTTAATCACACTGAGGAGCCTTCAGTTAAAGCAGCTGAGAGAGTTCAGCTGGAGGTGGAGCCTGGAAGGGTGGTTGATAATGTCACTACTGATGAAAGAGAGCATACAGAATCTTCGTGTGATGAATCCTTACAACCTGAGACACAAGAAGGTCCTAACCTACAAGAGTATAATCTGATCAGGGATAGACAAAGAAGACAAATAAGACCTCCTATGAGATATGGATATGCAGACCTAATATCTTATGCTCTAACAGTAGCTGATGCAGTAATAGATGAAGAACCAAGAACCTATAAAGAAGCCATAAATGGTAGATACAAAGGTGAGTGGTTAAGAGCTATGGAAGATGAAATGAAGTCTCTTTATGATAACCATACTTGGACTTTGGTTCCAAGGCCTGTAAAGAAGAAGGTAGTGGGATGTAAATGGATTTACAAGGTTAAAGAAGGAATTCAAGGAGTTGAACCACCTAGGTTCAAAGCTAGGTTGGTTGCAAAAGGATTCTCTCAACAAGAGGGGATAGACTATAATGAAGTGTTCTCTCCAGTTGTCAAACATACATCCATAAGAATCCTATTAGCTCTCACAGCAGTGTTCAACTTGGAGTTGGATCAGCTTGATGTAAAGACTGCGTTTCTTCATGGGGAGTTGGAAGAAGAGATTGTCATGGCTCAACCTGAGGGCTTTGTAGAAGTTGGCAAAGAAGGGCAAGTATGTCTGTTAAAGAAGTCTTTATATGGTTTAAAACAATCTCCAAGACAATGGTATAAGAGGTTCGATGTATTCATGCTTGAAAATGGTTTCAGTAGAAGTGACTATGATAGCTGTGTCTACTATAAGCTGTTGAAGAAAGGAAACTACATATATTTGTTATTATATGTAGATGATATGCTAGTGGCTTGCAGTGACAGGACTGAAGTTGATCAGTTAAAAGCTACTTTAAAAGGTGAATTTGAGATGAAGGATCTTGGGCCTGCAAATAAAATCCTTGGAATGCATATTAAAAGGGACAGGCAGAAGGGTGTTTTGTCTCTGTCTCAACAAAGTTATGTGCACAAGATACTGGAGAGGTTTGGGATGAGTAATTCTAAATCAGTATCTACACCCCTTGCAACCCATTTCAAACTTTCAAAGGATCATGCCCCGAGCTGTGAGGATGATTGGGAATACATGTTTAATATACCTTATGCTAACTCTGTAGGGAGCTTGATGTATGCTATGGTTTGTACAAGACCTGATATAGCACATGGTGTTAGTGTTGTTAGCAGGTTTATGGGAAATCCAGGGATTGAACATTGGGAAGCTGCTAAATGGATTATGAGATATATGAGGGGTACTGAAAGTCTGGGACTGTTATATGAGTCTAACAATGACAGTGAAGAGGCAGTTGTTGGGTTTGTAGACTCAGATTATGCTGCTGATTTGGATGGAAGAAGGTCGTTGACTGGTTATATCTTCAAAGTGCTAGGATGCACAGTAAGCTGGAAATCTTCTCTACAACATGTTGTAGCTCTGTCCACTACCGAATCAGAGTACATTGCTGCAACAGAAGCTGTAAAAGAAGCTTTGTGGATGAAGGGTCTGTTAACAGAACTTGGTTTGAAGCAGGAAGTTGCTGTGATTTATTGTGACAGCCAAAGTGCCATTCAATTGTCTAAAAATCAAGTTTTTCATGAAAGGACAAAGCATATAGATGTAAGGTTACATTTCATACGAGATGAGATAACCAAAGGGAGCATAAAGGTCAAGAAGATAGCTTCTGAAGATAACCCAGCAGATGCTTTAACTAAAGCTTTACCCACTGTCAAGTTCAAGAAGTGCTTGGACTTGATAGGAGTAAAGTGTTGTTGATATATAATGTAATGTGGCAGGGTTGATTTGTGTTTGAATCAAGGTGGAGATTTGTAGAATATGGTGATTCAATCACTGGTAGCCTTGTGAGCTCATTTGGATCAGCTTGTGTTGATGAGATTGCTGTGTACTGAGAAGCAGCAGAGTGAGTCTCAAGTATTTGTTACAGGTCACGTGACTTGTGAGTTAACAAATAAAAAGGGGCTGGTTTAGTGTGTGTTGAGAGTAGCTTCAAAACACAGTAAAGAAGAGAGAAACCTTCTGAGAGAAAAGTCTTGATAATAGTGTTAAAGATCAAGATTGTAAATTTCCATTGTTGATTACTAATAAAGCTCAAATCAGTTCCTGCCCGTGGATGTAGGCATACTGCCGAACCACGTAATTGATTTTGTCTTGTGGGTGTGTGAATCTTGTTTAGTTTCTTTAATCTTTGTTTAGATCTTGACATTAGGTTGGTTCTCAAAGCTTTTACAGTTGCCATTGCTGAAAACCTTCATCTGGGCAGAAGCAAATTACAACATGTAGGATTGGATAATTGATATTATTAGTCATGTTTTGAAAATCGGACCGGATCGACCAATCAAATCAGGAATCGGCCGTGAGTTATGTCCAGTTAAGCTTTAAAAATCGAACCTCAAAGAAATCGATCAAAACCGGCAAACTGGACCGGTTCATAAATTTATTTTTTAATTTCTTAAAATTAAAATTTAAAACTTAATATTTTTATATTTTTTAATTAATTAAAATTATTTATGATATCATCTAATTTTACAGGCTCAATCGAAACGATTCAATCGGTTGAACCATGGATGTATTTAATATTTTAAATCATTGGTTCGATCATCGATCCGATTATGAGAACACTGATTATTAGGAAGGAAAAACAAACAATTAAGATCAATTTAAAGGCAGAACCGATTAAATCAGTTTTAGTATAATAATCTAATATTCAAATTTAATTTTTCAAAACCATGAATCCTGATCCAATTAGAATTGTAGTTCATCAACTAGCATAATAATATCTTCACGTTAGTTTCATCAACTTTTGAACTTTGGTCCAGAAACGAGACAGTGTTTCATTAACTTGGTAAAGGTGGGATCCCATATTACAGTTCAGTTTTAAAATGCAAATAATAGGTTTCTGGGATAGTACACGCATGCGGTCGACTATACTAAAAATTAAGAAATCCAAATATATAGAAATTTAATTTTTATATAATATAATTTATATTTTTATTATTATCATTAAGAAAAAATTTAGATACTTTAGGACTTCCAAAATTCAGAGTAACTCGCACCCGGATCCAAACAGGTTGTTACTCAGAGACACCCGGAGCAATTATTGATTGCTTTTCAGATATTTTGTTTAGTATCTCAAACTTATCTTCGAAAATGCTTTTCTTTTGCAAAATGGCTTTCCTTTGAGATTGCTGCCGACATTCTAAAAGCCTAAAAAGAGTAGCAAAAACCCAACATTTGCACATCATTTATTGAGAGGCATGCATGGCAAAATTTAACCGGAGAAGTGTATTCATAGGTGGATTTGGTTAAATGATCGGTTAGGATTCTAAAATTTTATTCAAATTTAAGATTTTAAATTTATTAAAATTTTGATTTTTTTTAAAATGAATAATATGTCTTTTCTGTTTTTTTATCATTTACTAATAATGGGTCTTGTTTTGTTTAGTAACTCGCCAAAGGTCCTTAAAAATTAAGATAATTCAGGATTGTCCATGAGTTTATACATCTAGAGTGCCCAAGACAGAGATCCGATGTGTGGCCAACTATTCTAGACATTTAAAGAGGATATCACACTAGTGGAGTTCGATTATTACGGAAAAAATATTATAACTAGCTCACTCAATCATAAATGTATCAATGAGGATGTTGGGCCTTTAGGAAATGAATTGTAAAATTGCATATTACATGAGATTGGACCTGTGAATAGGGGTGGTCAAACTAACTAAATTGAAACAAACCAAATCAAAATTTTGATAAAACCCAAATGATTTCAAATCCTTAAACCAAATGGCTCAGAAACCGAACCTAACCAAATTGAGATTTGACAAAAATTAAAATAAACCTTAATGCCCACCCTTAGCAAATGTTAATATTTTTCTATAGTTTCTTTGTATACAAAATATTTACAAATTGTACATTGTGATTTTGGTACATATTATAATAAAATTGTTATATTTTCTTACTCTTCCTTCTTTACATAACTATATCTGAGTCGAGATGATTGAATTAAATAAAAAAAATATTAAAGTGATTAATTTATAAAATTTCATATAGATGTAAAATTATACATACATGTTCCTTAATTATCAATTGAACAATTTTTCACAAATATAGATATCGTAAATTAGTATATCTTGTGTTACCTTCCCATTTGATATAATTAATTGTAATATCCAAACATAACCGAATTGAACCGAGTTATCAAACCGAACCAAATCAAATCAAAAATTGAAAAAAAAAATCAAATGGTTGCAAAATCCCAAAATTGAATAGTTTGGAAACCAAACAGAAATTTGACAAAACTCAAACTGAACCTGAAATGTCCACCCTCTATCTATTATTTACTTATAGCAGTTGACCACCTTTAACTAGCATGACAATATTTCGGGTCGGCTTATCCCATGTCATTCATCACTTGCCTTGGTTAGAATCTATAACACTTTAGACGAAAAATATATTATGCAACGGTAGTATCACATCATTAATGTAACAACTCCATAATATATTGTCATATATGCTAAAACAGTTTTTTTTTTTTTTTTTTTTTAAAAAAAAAATAATAAGAAATAGTTTTACTTAACACAATTTCTATATATTATATAATTACTAATTGAAGACAGTTAAATTAATAATTACTCTATTAAACCATCGGTGATTTTTTCTTGAAAGTTGGCTCCCAATTTTCAACTTTGGGCCCCATTGATTTCTCTTGTGTGGCACTTTTTTCCGCTATAAATGGATACCATATCCTCTCCATTTTCATCACTTCAATCAATCCTCACTTCTTTAGCTCATAATTTCAAAGATCAGAGAAAGAGAGAGACATGGAAGGTTCATCTTCAAAACATTTTCTTAAATACTTTCTCATTTTACTAGCCATTATTTCCCACATAAAATCAAGCTCAGCATCCAGGCATGGCCCTACTGCTAAAATTACTACAAGCACGGAGTTCATCAAAACATCTTGCAGCTCAACAACTTACCCAGCACTTTGCTTTAACTCCCTTGCTAAGCATGCAAGCTTAATCCAAACAAGCCCTAAGCTCCTTGCCCATGCATCCCTCAATGTGACCCTTGCCACAGCAAAATCAACTTCAGCCATCATGCTAGAGATGTCTAAGAGCCCTGGAATGAAGCATAGAGAGGTGGACGCCATGAGTGATTGCTTGGAGGAGCTTAGTGATTCAGTTGATGAGCTCAGAAGATCCATTGGTGAAATGGGTCTGATCAAAGCTTCTAATTTTGATCTTACAATGAGTGATGTACAGACTTGGGTTAGTGCTGCTTTGACTGATGAAAATACTTGCAGTGATGAATTTGAGAAAAATACAGTGAATGGGAAAGTGGTGAGAGGTCTGATTGTGAAGATAGCTCATATGACTAGCAATGCCTTGGCTTTGATTAATAGTTATGCATCTCTTCGTGGTTAGATATTCTTATATATGATTAGCTCCATTATATGTAGTTTTAATCTTGTTTGTGGAATCCTATTTATCGAAGTGTAATATATGAATTAGTATTATCGGTGTTGAGCTTAATTTATATTGAATACTAGATCAACATTCAAGAGATCATTAGGACTCACACGAATCCATAGTTGATAAATCCTGTCAGTTAATTCACAAGCAAATGGTAGATCCAGAATTTAAAGTTGAATTCAGGCTGAGTGGGGTAGGTGGTAAAAATGCTATTCATGTATTTTGCTTTTCTTTTTGGTAATTAAAAGAAGTGTTGTTTAGGTTGCTTTGTAAATTTAAATGTGTTCTATATTCAAATTATTATAAATTGAATTTGCTTGGTGGCTGCATCATTTACATTTGATGAGATGTTAAGTTACTAGGTAACTCCAAGAGAATATCACATGTGCACAGAGAAAAAATAATAATTTGGGTGTGGGAAAGGTTTTTGATGTAGGCAAAATTTTATTTGTATTTTGTAATTAGTTGAGCTAATCAATTAAATAAATGGATTTTTTTTTATCTTGATGGAATACAAAGTCGTGATCTGGTCTCCAAGGGCTGGCTTGGTGGTGTAGGGTCCAGGATCTCACCTTGAGGTTCTGGGTTCGAATCCAGGGGTGCACTTCTTGTAAGAGTCTGGGACAGCCGGTGATTTTACCTGCGCCGCGGTCCAGAATGGGTGGTTTGGTGGCGGGGTTTCCATCGTTTCCAAAAAAAAAAAAAAAAAGTCATGATCTGATCATAAATAAGATTTATCACTTAGTAGGTAGTGTAACTGTAACTGAGTGAGGTTGATGGCCACAGCACCTGCCATATCTCAAATCTAAGGAATATTTGACTTTATTATAGGAGTGGTAAGATTTGAAAAAATTAATTTGTCAGATATGACAGTTTGAGAATTTTACCTGCTACTCTTAAGTTCTTTAGTTCGGATCGGCTAATTTAACGACGGAGTTTCGGACCTTTAAAAAAAAAAAGTTGGCTGCCAGTTTGCAAAGCACTAAATGCAAACTCTTAATTACTTTAAAAACATAATTGCAAACAGCTTAAACGAAGACATAATGGGAATTGGTATGGTCCCATGGTTGCTACTCTTTTGTTTCCTTCTCATCTAGGGGTGTCAAAACGAATCAACGAATCGAATTCGTATCGAATCCTAAACGAATCGAATCAAAATGTGATGGATTCGTATTCGATTCGTTTATTAAACGAATCATAATATCAGGATTCGTATTCGATTCGTTTATTAAACGAATCGAATACGAATATTCGTTTATTCATTTAGTCAATGATATTATTTAATAAAATAATTTACCATACTTGATTTACATTAATTCTTCATAAATATATACATATGTAATATGTAATTAATATATTTACTAAAAATATTTCACCAAATATGAAAATATTACGTTTTCTATGATAATTAGCTATAATTTCTCGAATCTTAATTGAAAATTAATAAGAACTAGTAAATAAAAATAATTAAACGAATCCTAAATGAATAAACGAATTAATGAGCTTAAATTCGTATTCGATTCGTTTAATAAACGAATCGAATCGAATTGACCCATTTATTAAACGAATCCATTTTTTCAAACCCGTATTCGCTTTAAAGCGAATCGAATCGAACGAATAAACGAATCCTGACCCAAATTGACACCGCTATTCTCATCTACTCCTTCAGGAAATACAGAGAGTATCAATACAATGAGGATGACCAAATAAGAGCAGTCAGTGCTTTTCACCATTTAATGTTCTGAAGAATGGTTTGTGTTTCAAATTCTCAAATAAGTGAAGCAACAGTTTTCTGAAAGCTATCCATTAAAACTGTAGTCATGCTTCGCGTAGCATAAAGAAATTAGGGGATTTTCTACAGTGGCGGAGCTACATGATGAAGGGATGTGGGCAGTCGCCTCCGCTCAATCTAGAATTTTATTAATTTATCACCTATAAATTAATTAAAAACCAGATTTTTTATTAAGATATTTTGATTTGTCCCTATTAAAATAAATTATATTTATTAATTTTTGTGAAAATCAAATTTTGCTCCTGATGAATCAAAATTCTGACTATATCACTGATTTTCTATGTAAGAATTTCAGCATGCCCCCATTGGGGTGTGACTTGGTGGCAAAATGTTTAAGACTTAGTTGTCAGATCCTAAATTTGAATATAGAGGATGCATTTCTTTTAAAAATTTGAGACAGCCTAGAATTTTATCTGATACGTTTAAGCCTAATCGGATAATTTAATGACAGGATTTCCGACGTTTAAAAAAAAAAAAATTTCAGCATGGCAGACAAATCTTTGTACATTGATAGATAAATAAACCCAACCCAGCGAACATGGGCTTGTGTGTGCAAGATGCATGGCTTCGAAATGTCATCACAGATTAGTCATGGGAGTGAGTGGCGGTCCTGCAGATAGTGCTTGTACTTCCACTCCAATATGAAAAAAATAATAATAATAATAAATAAAATAAAATAAAATAAAAAATTGAGAAAAGGCCTGGAGAGAAAAACTACATCCCTACTTCCCTAGCCATGTTTATTGAGCTGAAAAGCATGAAAGAGTGGAATTATTTGGACTTGAACTTCAATTAAGTTTTGTAATAAGTATTTTTTTTTTATAAATTATGATCGATAATTATAATATTAAGATTTATATATAATTAAATTTTAGCTGTCTATTATTATAAATGCACTCATGGCAAATTAAGATTTATATGTAATTGAAAAGATTTATGATAGCCGGTAAGGACTTAATCTTGTTGGTACTTAAGCTCCATTTTAAGAGTAATAGTTTGGGTTCGAAATTTTAATAGTCGTCTCATTTTTGTGTTTGGGTGTGGACCCTAGATGGGACCCACCATAAGGGGGCAAGTGGACCTTAGATTATGGCTCATCCTAATGGGTTGGGTGGGGGCTAGGGTAGGGGTCTAGGGATGGTAACGGGTCGGGTCGGGTCAAGCTCACCTAATTAAGGTGGATTGGGCTGAACCCGATCGGGCTTGAGACAGATCAGACTTTTTGAAAATAATAATTTTTTTATTTTTTAAAAATAAAATAATTATTTTTTGACTTTTTTTAATTCTTAGAAATGAAAAATAAATTAAGAATATTATTGTTTTATTATTTATTTTTGGATTATACCTTAAAAATTTAGTTATAAATGTATGTATTTAGAGTTAAAAATCAATTTATATAATTAAAAAATATTTTTCATCTATAAAAATCAGCCCTGGGCAAGTGTAATATCCAGAGTTTTTAGTAACAGTGTTGGAAGGTCTCTAAATTAAAGTTAAGGATTTGGAACGGGATGGTAATCGAAAATCAGAGTTTATGTGTTGGGAAATAGGTTGGAATATTTTTAAGTGAAGTTTCGTAGCGTTGAAAAATGTGTGATTTCGGTTGGGCGATTTCTATTTATATCGTTATACACGCGAAAGTTTCTTGTTTCGGCTATAAAAATTTGAAACGAACTCTAATTGAGCTGATTCTTGAACCATCTTTCCGATATGAACAACTTTCGTTTTGAACACTTTTCGAAATTTGCATCAGAATGGCTTCCAAAATATGAATTTTCGAGAAACTTCCATGGCATGGACATGACTGTATTTTTCGGGGTCAGAATATAATTTTCAGAAATTTTTCAATAAATACCCATAGTTTCAAGTAATTGCAAAACATGCATAAGTTTTACAACTCTCTCACTCGAACCCTCTCTTTCAAAACACGTTCTATGGGCAGCTGGTCACGCCGGCGGCCTGCCAGCCACCGTCGTCTGGCATGACCAGCAAAAGAGGTGAACCAGCTACCCCTCTGTCATGTGGTGGCCGGCGGCAGCCCCCAGGATGCCGGAAACGGCGAGAACAAAAGGAGAAACATGTGGTGATGGGTTTGTCGATCTAGGCTCGTCGCTTCGTTTTACGACCTGAGCCATCCGCCAAATCGAAGCTCTCAAAGAGTACTACAAGTAGACGGTGATGGATTTTCTATTTCGTACACGGTTGCATGTGAAACGAGGAAATAAGATTCAGATGAATAGTGACCTACAGTGAACAATAGTTCTGATTGGAATTCGTCAATTCTAGTGTGTTCGTGGGATCGTTTGGAGTCCGTATATGGCTTAGTAATCTCGACAAGACATCCCGATAAAAATCCGCAAATTTCAAATTTATAGTTAAATGTTCGGATGTATCCAATAGTTTCATAGAGTATAGTATTGATATAAATTTAATTGTATGAGCATTCAGTGAAGTCCGAGTGAAAACGGAATGAGTTTGATCGATCCGATAGAATATGTATGTTTTCAGTAAAATTGGGTTTTTGCGTATAAAAATGTGTTTTGGTTTTGATGATAGTTATGAGTTATTTACGATATTACAAATATGTTTGGATAAATCCGGGTAGGTTCGGAGGGTTCGGGACCCTTCTGTAGCGTTTGCGAAAACTTTTTCGGAATATTTTCCAAAATGGTGTAAACCGAAGTGGCTTCGAATAGTTTGTAATGATGTTTTAAGATTACAGAAAACTGAAAGTATTGAAATCGGACTTGTTTTGGTTGTTCCGAAAAGATCCGGGATTTTACCGTCGTTAAGTCAAGAATACCATAAATCGCGATTCTGACGGTATTTGGCCATTTGTTTTGACATATGTGACTAGGACCTAGAGTGCTCGTGAAGCCAGGTAAGTAACCCATGCGATGAGAACTTAAATTGGTGATTGCATGTTTGATATATATATATATATATACGAAGTTCGAGATTACGTATGGTTAGGATAATCGACTGCCACATGTATGGATCTTTGTTATTGATATGATATGAAATGAGACATGAAATGAGCTTAATGTTTATGTGTGTATATGGATGTATGAAAGTGTATGAATCGGTACTAATATGTATTCGTGTATGTAAATATATGAGAATGTATAGGCATGTGTATAAGCATATGAACGTGTATTTGTATATGTATGAGATGATTGGATATGTATGACTTGGGTATATAGGATCGATAAAGGAAATAAGTTATGACTTTAAAATTTGTAATAGTACGTGTAGATGTGCGTCATTGGGATAAGTTTGTTATTGATTAGTATAAGATATAGCGGTATAGAGATTGATTTGGTATAGACTAAGTCTTTTTTGAGTGATGGAAGTTTGTGATTGATTGGATACGTATATGAATGGTGAATGATGATTGATAAGTAAAGAATATGAAGATTGTAAAGATCATGGTATCGGAATTCGAAGTAATAAGTATATTCATATGTTTGATATATATATATATATATATATATATATATATATATATATATATATATATATATATAAACGTATGTGTATGACGATTCTGAATGATTAAGCAATGTTTGTCATCTATATGCTTATGTATGAAATCGTGTAATGAGTTTGTGACACGTGATATGTATGCATGTGTGTATGTTTAACTAGTTAATGATTTTATGGTGTAGTAGCCGAGCTGGTCAGGAAATCCGTTCGGACGGTATTCATCTAATACCTATTCTAAAATATATAATGAGTCTCGTACGAGCATTGTATATGTGAGTCAACTCATATGTATGTCCTGTCTTGATTGTGTGTTCTTGTATGCCTTGACTGTTGTGTATGCTTGAGTATATGTGTAAGTATGATAGATCTTGTGATATATATGGATGGTGTATGTGAATGGAATGAAAGAATTACATGTAAACCAGTGTGACCATAAGATGATATAAATTTATATGCTAAGTTTGTATTGTATATATGTATATTATGAAATGGATACGAATTTTAAGTTATCATAAGGTTTTAGGTATTGAAGAAAATTTGTCAAGAGTTAAAGTAAGTTTGTTTTGGTATTGAAGATAGTTGTATCCGAATAGAAGATAATTTGTTTGAGTTTCTGATTTGATGATATTTCAAAGGTGGATAATTGTGATAAAATATATGTGTATGACTTCATGTTTTATGTCATTGAAGTGTATTGGATATTAAACGATGTACTATATGGTATATTCATGCTTTGATTTATATGATTTGGATGTTTGCTATTAGATTATCGCATATATAGATAAGTAAATATGAAAGTTTGACATGGGTTGAGTATAAAGGATAATAACAAGTTAATAAAATCTAAACTTGTAACAATTTAATAATTCTGATAAACTGCTGATATGTTTGATTTATTTTTTTGAAGTTTATATTTGACTTGTTTGTTATAATACTAGCATGGTTACTTTCTGAGTTTTATAACTCACACTAAATCAGTTTGCTAATTTTTCAGGTTGGCTACTAGATGGGTTAACCATTTCAACTTTGAAGTCGTGCTCGAGACGTGGATCACTCAAGCTGCAGTCACCCTCGCAAGTGTCTTGGGAGAAGTTTTAGAAGATTAGGATATTTGATTTATTGTTTGTTTGTCGTGCTGAGCACATCATTTGTATTAAGTAAACATTTTGATTGTTTATGATGTTGTGGGCACATAGCCCTTGAGTGTTGAC
The DNA here is from genome assembly GCA_019454045.1 of Zanthoxylum bungeanum. Classification (NCBI taxonomy): domain Eukaryota; kingdom Viridiplantae; phylum Streptophyta; class Magnoliopsida; order Sapindales; family Rutaceae; genus Zanthoxylum; species Zanthoxylum bungeanum. Next base: position 38,543 of record SKCR01046672.1, read on the forward strand.
AGATGATACGGACACAGATCTTTTATGTGATGATTTTGATATTCGGTGTGGACCTGAGGTCCATTTTAATATATGATGTTTATTTAATGTTCGTTTTGATGCTAGACTGAGATCCAAGTTGTCTAGTTTTAGGATACATCATGCCCGATTTTTTTTTGTAAATTTAGAGATTTATGGAAATGGGTCAATCATGTCTCCTGCTAGTAGCATCATGTCTCTGGTGGGGTGTTACAACAAGGCTCGGACTTTTTGTCTTAGTCCAGCCCAGGTCCAAAAATTATAATTTTACCATTGAACACGGGCAGGTAGGCTAGACTCCCTAATTGGGCCGAAGAAAAGATAGATTGGGAATTTTATATATGTATGTGTATACATATCAAAAACTAAATTCTCTGAATTAAATATACTTGGCGAGAAACTTGATCATAATCATTCTAGGTTCCACTATTTAATCTTTTTTTTTTTCTGATTTCTTATTCATATAATTATACTTATATAAAGTTATAATTGAAATTATTATCTTGAAGTTGACATATAAACCAAAATGCAATGAAAAATTTATCCTGTCGTATTTGTTAATAATTTACTTTTAGGTAAGATTTGCCATCTCGGGGGGAAAAAAACTAACAACACTTTAAATTAGGAATTCATAGCCAAAATTGAGTTGAGATGTGTTTAAAATTTTCATAAACTTCTATCACATAATCTTTAATAGCAATACATGATTAATATTAAGTTACATTTAAATTATAATCCAATTAAATATCAATTATAAAATATTTAACGAAAACACCAATCAGCTCAACATCAAATATAAATTTCTAAATTAGACATTAAAGACACAATTATTATTTGAATCAATGGTATTTTTATCACTAAAGTCATTCTTAGTGAATCAAATTGATTTAAGAAGTATGTGTGTGTGCAAAAGGGAAAATGATTAATGGACCTTCACATAATGTTAATCAATCAGAAGTTGATTTGCAATTGGGTTTTTTTTTTAAGTATTTTTAAAGAAACTTTTATACTCTTTTATGTTGTTGAGAAAATTGTATGATCCATATGAATCTTTAATCGAATTTTTGATTCGTAGCTTCTTGTTTGAAGTTTTGAACCAATGTAATTTCTTGCAACATCATCTAGGTAATTAGTTATGTCATTAACTCTTGGATTTTTCCATAATTTGGTTGGTTTGATTTTGTTTGGATCTTTTAAGTGCAAAAAATTAAATAATAATAATAATAATAATAATATCCATTAATTAAAATGTTTTGAATAATTAAATTGTAACACCGAAGTTTAAAATCCTTAAAGTATTGACATTATAATTCTCAAGGAATGTATTGTGATTCTCTGATTAATAAAGAGTGTTTATGAGGTAAATTTTATTTTTTATTACTACTTAAATAAAATTTTCAAGTATTTTGAAACTTGAACACAAAAACCTCATTCTTTACACTCTTTAAGCTCTCTTACTTAGAACTTAAAAATATTTAAAATTTATATGATGGTATTGTAACACCCCGCGCAGAGGCAGGATGTTACCGGCAAGAGACAGGATAAACTCATCTCCATAAGCCTCTAAATTTACAAGAAAACTGACATGATTTATCCTAAAATTGGACAACTTGGAACAAAGTTCAACATCAAACGGAACCTACAACAGACATCAAATATATATAAAATGACCTCAGGTCCACACAAAACACATCAAACTCAAAATCAACACTTAAGAGCTCTGTGCCCACAATATCAATCAACACTCAAGGGCTCCGTGTCCACAACATCACATGCAATCAAAAATTTTACTTAATAAATACAAACAGCGTGCTCAGCTTGATGAATATTACAATAACCACATATCCTAAACTTCTAAGACTTCCCCAGGAAACTTGCGGGGGTGACTGTAATTTGGGTGATCCACGTCTTGAGCATAGCTTCCAAAACCGAAGTGGTAGACCCATCTGGTAGCCAACCTGTAAAACTAGAAAACTGATTTGGTGTAAGTTATAAAACTTAGTAAGTAACAACGTTCATACTAGAACAAAACATACAAGTTAAATACATCAGAAGTTTTCCATAATTACCAAGTTGTTACGAGTTCAGAATTATCAACTCTTTATTATCCTTTACACTTTATACATGCCAACTCATCATATCTATATATATATACGTGTCAATCTAATATGCAAACATCCAGAGCTTACAAAGCAAAAGTTCGAATATCCCAGAGTACGTCATTTAACATCGAATATATTTCAATCACATGAAACACGAAGTCATATATCTATATTTTATCACGAATAAGCATATTTGAAACGTTATCAAATCGGTAAGTCAAATGAACTTTCTTCAATTGTTGACAAAGTTTCTTCAATTTCAATAGCCTTGCGATAACTTAATATTCGTGACTTACATACATTCACACTATCAGTTAAGAAGTTATAGGTCACTTCTTTTATATTTATGCAAATCCAATTTCAGAATTCTTACTTAAAGACATGTCAAACACCAGAAGCTTACAAACACATTCAGTCTCTTTCACAATATACATATATTATAACAAATTTAGCAAACACATTTTATAACATCTCATGCTCACACTGATTTTCAGGTCATTCTTACATTCCATGCAAACATACACAGTCCATACATATCACGGGATCTATCATACATATCACACATACACTCAAATATACATACAATCATTGTGTAACCAACAACGAAGCATACATAATAGTCAAAACATCAAAAACACATAACCAAACAATACATACATATTGTTGGCTTATACATACAATGCTCGTACAAGACTCATTACCTATTTTAAAATAGGAATGAGATGAATGTCGTCCGAATGGATTCCTAACCAGCTCGGCTACTACACTACAAAATTATCAACCAATTAAACATACACACATGCACATTTTTCACGTAATATAAATTCATTGCATGATTTCTCATTCACAAGCACATACATAACAAACACATCTGAATCTTCATCCAAATACTCATTTATTTACATATATTCCAAACATGTGAATACACATTACTACGAACTCAAATGTTAA
>SKCR01046673.1:0-41234 GCA_019454045.1 Zanthoxylum bungeanum
CAGCAGCAAAACGGAGTCAAAAACAGTAGCTTGAGCAGCGGAACAGCGAGGTAAAACGCAAACCAGTGAACCAGAAAAGTTGCGGAGTGATAGCCCTTCTGACGGCCGTGAAACGCGAGTCCGAAAGTCGAAATAAAAGGTTAGACCTGAGGGTATTTTCCACATTCGTTTTCTGTTTTATTTTCATTATTTATTGAGTATTGTTAGCATGATTGTTATGTTAAAATGCATGTTGTGGCCCTTAAGTAGATAAATATGCATGGATTACGAAATATTGTATGTTGTGGCTTTGGAATAAAATGAAAGATGTGTAAACTCTCGCGGTATATCGGATGGAAACCCGGACATAAATTTCAAACCGGATTCCGAATGGACGGTAGTATGATCTGTACTCGGGATACAACTCCACCTACCGCTTGAGTAAATGGCACTTTCTTTGGTTTTATGTTGTTTTGATTTATTTATTTTTCGTCATTTGATTTCCACATGTTACTTGTTTATGCATGACGCAATCGAGCGCATGGGCTTAGTAAGTCGGATTAAAGGTCCCCTATTTGGAGGGGTTAAAATCATTTACCATGATGCTTTTCCGCGCCGGTTGATGTGTGTTCGGTTGGATGTAAGATATGTCCAATCGGGCATACTAAGTTTGATATTATTGTCTTTATTCTTTGTATGCATGATGCGATCGAGTGCATGGGCTTAGTAAGTCGGATTAAAGGTCCCCTATTTGGAGGGGTTAAAATCCTTTACCACGATGCTTTGTCGCGCCGGTTGATGTATATTCGTTTGAATGTAAGATGTGTTCAATTGGGTATACGAAGTTTCATATAGTTATCATTGTCTTTGTACGCATTGTAATGAAAGGCGCATGGGCTTATTGTGTTGGATTAAAAGGTTTTCCATTTGGGGGAAGAAAAGCCTAAAAGGCTACCTTTACCACGATATTTGCCGTGTCTTTCATCTATTGATTGCATCATTTACCTTAGTCTTGGCTTAACGTAGTATAATTCATATATCCATGTTTTGATAGCATTTGAGTATTATTTCTTGTAGTATATCGGATGGAAACCCAGACATAAATTCCGTAGCCGATTCCGAATGGACGGTAATGCAGTCTGTACTTGGGATACAATTCCACGTACCACTTGGAAAAGTGCTCACATGTGTGTTTGTGTCCATATTAGTTATCTTCTTTTGCACCACGTCATAGCATGCTTACTTTAATGCCTAATTGCATCCTTAAGTGTCTTTTTGCATTATGTACTTAGTTGACTCTTTTATTTGTGCATGGATATGTAATGGCTATTTGTTTATGATATGTCTATGAAATCACATGTTCGCCATTATTTGATTCGCCTTTATGTGTGCTTGTGTGGTTAGTGTGTGCTTGTGTTTCCATGAATACAATATGCCAATGAAGTTGTATGTTCGTTGCTACTTTGATGTACTTTCAAGCATACAATCTTAGATGTGAAATATATGCAAATTTAGGTGTAAGTTTTATTTTTGTGCATATGGATTTAGAAGCATGATACTCTTGGAAATAAGTGTTACTTAAGCTTGATTAAATTATTACACAAGTCATTTCATTACAAGTGACATAAGTAAGAGACCATTCTGAACCCAACGGTTTGAGGTCTTCCCTTGCGAGGGGTGAGTGCGGCCTTAAATCTCATTTTCCCTGTTCAGACCGGGTGTCGACTCCATTATTCTCCGGTTTAGTCCCCCGTGGCTACTCCGTACTCCCGACCGGGCCGCGAGCCCGGGACAGCATGCGTCGCCCAGTTTCTGTGTCCCACACTTAGTAGCATAAAATCGGCTAGAATTTTAATTCTGTAAATTTAGACTATCACCCAATTCACCCCTCTTAGATATAGAGATTGTTTATTGTTGTGGGCTTTTAGGAAATTTCATCCTCGTCAATAGCAACGTCATTCATTGCTCACATTGCCTCCAACAATATAACACCATCACTTCTCCATATTTAAATTATATTGATTCTAATAATTTTCTATATTAACATTCATAATAATTATCCTTTCATGATCTTGCATATAATCACGCACACCATCATCAATAATGCTCATTCACTCTCTCTAATACAATAACACTTCAAATCTCACCACTCAACTTTATTAGATGCATGAATCACACTTAATCATCATCCTAAATTCATTCATTCAACCATAATAACCATGCCCCCATAAAAACCTCCAATTTTCGGCCATGACCCACATATTTTTAACTTCTATAGTTAACCAAATCATGTACTTTCCTTGGCATAGAATACTTATTTAGGCATAAACAACAACATTTCAAGCATCCATTCATCAAGACTCTTTAGATTTTTCACATGGTCAAACTCAAAATTTCAACATAAAGTGCTTAAATTATTTATCATGGATTTTTCAACACAAAAATAAAGAATGATGAGTAGAAAACTTACTTGGCTTTGGGGAGCTTTGGTTTGATGCAAATAAATTTGGTGATTCCATGTATGTGTGTATGGCTGATTCTTGCTAAGGAAAATGAAAACTAAATTCTTTTTTTCTTTCCTTTCTCTTGTTAGTTCGTGGAAATGCAAGAAAATGGAGAGGCCACCAAAAAAAATGTGGACCACACATGAAGATTTTTATTTATTAAATAATATTAAAATAATTTATCACATGCCAAAATCTAAAGCATTCCCGAAATTGTACAGTGCAGTCTAGAAAACATGAGTTTTTTACATAGTTTTGATACAAATTTGGAAAAATATTCAACATGAAAGTTGTAAATCTTTGTCGAAACTTTCCAAAGGTATAAAGATCACTGAAAAATGAACATCAGTGGCCCAAATTATAGCCAAAATACTAAAGGCTATCTGGTACCTGACAGAAAAATAATCACGTATTGTAATGGCAAATAATTCGTCGAGTTTTTGGAAAATGAACTCATGAATACTAATACACTTATACATAATTTCATGATACTTAATATATCTCACATAAAATAAATAATTACCGAAGTCGCCCCGGAATGACTGGGTGTTACACAACATGAGGGAGCAAAGTGCAATTAACCACGCTAATATGGACTAACAGAAAACATAATCCGTTAATTCTGTTACAACTCCTTGCTGAGTTTCTAGGCATATAAAGAGCTGGTTGCAGAGGTTGTGACTAATTCTTAATCATTTGCTTTAATTCTTATTTCTAGTGAAAGCTTGATTTCTATTCTTGTAAGCTGTAAATAAATCTGAGTGATTCAATAAAGACCAGTAACAGTTTTGCCCTTTAAATAATTAGCTTTTGTGTAAGTGTGAGTGTGATTGCGTAGGTTCTAGGGTTTATATACGATCAAGAAAATCAATCTCGGTATTGATTCATGAACCAAGAACCCAACATTCTCAAAACCAAATAACTAGTTACTACTTATATATGCATCAAATGGGTCTCCGATCTTTGTCCATCTTATTTCTTAGCTTGTCTTTGCACAAGGGACTTGGCTTGAAAAGTAAAAATAAAAACATAAACTGATTAATGCATGCTTCAATACATTTTTTTAAATATATTATTATTTATACATATTATAATATAAAGTTTACTAACAATCAAAATACATACACTTGTAGATTATCTACGTCTACTGAAATTAAGCCAAAAAATATGATCCCACAAATTGTCAAGGAGAAATCTATCACTAATCCATATTAAGTTGGCCAGAGGAAGATAATAGAGTCGCATTAGCCATGCTTCAATACTTTTTGAATGAATCGTTACAAATTATCCCAACTCATCAAATAATTGTTAGTTGTTTATCTTACCATTGTTTAAACAAATTTGGTGATCAAGATTAGCCCATATTACGCCAGAAATACAAAGAGGATTTATGTCACTAAACAGCAAGAATTATTCAAAAGACCTTCATTCATATGTGAAAAAGTGAACTCATTGTAACATCTTTACATCAAAATCAAACAGATAGTGCCTCATCAAAGAGCACCCTTATATAGAATCTCCAACATCCTTATACATCTTAATTAACTATTCACACATGTGTAAACAAAGAGAGAAATGAGAAACAACACAAGAGGACTAAAGTGTGTAGCCCTAACTAGAATCATCATCACATCATCATATGGTTTGATGATGTGCAAGAAATTAGTGATCCATTTTCCTCTAAATCTTCATTCAAAGTCCTATATTCATCATAATTAGCAACAGTATTAGCATTCGACACTTCATGACTGTCACAACAGCTTGAAGTGGACATTATGGGACCCCTCATCATACCTATAAGCTTTCTCTTCTTGTAATTGGCCTTAAAACAAGCTTGCCTCAACCTTTTTGTCTGATCTTCCATTTGCAAATCTGGTATCTCTTCAATCAATTTCATCTCTCTCTCTAGTATCTCAATTGCCTCCCTCAACCTCTCCTCACTTCCCTGTCCTTCTCTCTGCAATTCCTGCACAACCCAACTTTGAAAAATGAAACTAAAAACAAACAGAGAAAAGAGTAAAGAAAATGAAAATGATTGAGAAAGGGATTCACTTGAACATTCTTCATAAGAGTTTGAAGACTCATCAGCTTTCTATGTGGCCACCTTCTAATGTTCAATTCCCTACACCTTTCTCTTAAAAGGGTCAAGCCAACATTAAGCTCTTTGGCTGCTTTTGTAATGGGCATGTAGAAATATTGAGAAATAATTTCCCTAGATAAAAGTTTTGAACTGTTAAGCTTTTCTTCTAGCCTGTATCTTCTAGTCACCTTCCTCTCTTTCTTTGTTTCTTGTAGAGTTCCTTCATTTATACACAACATAGGAGCCTGTGACTGTGCTTGTGCTGGCTCTATTAATAAAGGACCCAACTCACTCCAAATTCCAGTTACATTATCACTAGCACAGAACAATTCTCCTGTAGCAACAATCCATTAAAATAAAAACTCACCATAATATAAAAATCAATATTAAAATGAATAAAGATTCCGTGTTTAGCTGATTTTAATTATACTTAGCATTGAATCAATGATTATTAGGTAAGAAAAAAATATATATATAAGTGAAAAATAAATCATAATCATTGATGCAGTTGTCAGTATAAAATATTATCCCACCACTGAATCTTTATCCTATTAAAACACTCACCTTGAGACACTTTAGGAACTGCAACAATATCTTGAGAAGGATACAAAGGGTGATCTGGGACACTACCCATCAAAGGAAAAACATCAGAATAGCTTTCTTGCATGGCCATTTCAGTTTGCCAATCCATTGAAGAAAAACCATTTTCACTGCAAACATTTCAAAAAAAAAACTTATTAGAATTTAGGCATCATAATACACAAACACCCAGATGAAAATTTATATAGTCTAAAACTAAACCCTAATCATTATCTTACTCAAAATCAAGTGAAGGAAGCTGCGGTAAAAATGAAAATGGGTCTTCCTCTTTTGCAAAAATAAGAGAATGGCTGGCCATATGAACAAAATTTGTCAATGTAACAGTAAGTGACTGACACAAGTGAGCTTTTGCTGAGAATAAAAGTAAAGGCTTTGAGTTGTTTTAAGTTTGTGTGAACTGAAGAAGATGAATCATAGGCAAAGAGATATATACAGATACGTACGTATTGAATGTAATGAGTAATAATTATGTCTAGGAGATCGTGCGCCGTCTCATGGATAAAAACTGGCCATGCATGAATGAACAAGTATCATTATGCATTTATCTTGATTATTAATATTGTGTGAGAGTTACTAGAGATCATTTTGTGATTATTAAGAATTAAGATTTAAAATTAATTTGACAAAATGGCACTCAACTATTGTACATATTGTGAAAATGATAGTTTAATCCAAATAATTTTAAGAATATAAGCTTTAGTCATATCATTAATTTTTTTTAATTAAGTGATTTTTTATCTAATTTTGAAATAAACTTTGGGATATTCAAGTCATTTCTCATTAATCAAATGAAAAATAATTTAAAATAACTAAAATTTATATTTTCAAAACTATAGAAATGATTATGATAAGTTATAAAATAATTGAATGTCACTTTTCCTTCAATTGAAACTTGATAGTGGACTCATTAATTTATGCATGTTTTAAGGAAATATAAAATTCACTTCTTTTTTTAACATTAATATGGAAATTAAATAGAATTTAACATGGATAAAATCACATTATAACGACGTCGTTATCAAAATGGACGACGTTTTAATTGTTTTATCATAATTTAAACTCTTTAGCATGTTTTTTTAAATTTACTTAGATTTGTTGATTCTTAATTAATTTATCAATTGTCATAACACTTGGCAAACGTACTTGAATAATAATGGAATGCTCTACTCGATCAAAGCAACATTGATAAAATTTATTTTGAAATTTGTGTTATCTAAGTTTAGGCCTTTATTTATTTTCAATGATGAATGTTTGCAAATTCAACTAAAAAAAATTAATAAAACCTGCATGAACAACACGTAAATGAAACCTTTTAGTAGAGCTTTCATTGGATCTATAAGAGTAGATTACAAGCGTGAGTCACAGTTTGTTTTTATCTCTATCTATTTACAATTTAAGGCACTAAAAACTTGGAATTTTTAACTCTACTATCCATAAACATATTATTAGCTAAGACAAGTTCTATAATCGATAAACATCCAAAAATTCTAAAATGTAAAACTGTTACTATATTTGTGAGAAAATTCAATAATATATTATCATGATTTCGTTCCGTTAGGGGCTGACAAAAGGTTGTTCGTTGTCTCCTTATGATGGGTAATGCTAACGAGTGTCCTAAGAACAAACATTAAAGATTCATTTTTGAAAAGTTTTCACATCATTTTTATGGAAAATATAAAAAATTATCAAAATATTAATTATTTTTTCATTTTTTTCCCATAAAAATTTTCTAAAAATGGATACTTAATGAGTATCCTAAGAACACTCGTTAGCATTTCCCATTGAAACACTCAATTATTTTATCAATATTCCATTGCCTCAAGTCAAATTTTTAATTTTCAGAAGTCCTCTATTTTGTTTAGTCCTAATGTGGGGGAGGCTCTTAAAAAGGAGATTATTATTTTGTTTGGTCTTTCTGTTGTTTCTACTGATGAGCGATATTTGGCAAGAAAATCAAAAGAATCAGGAGTGATAGAAGTGGTGAATACGTTTCACCATTCGGTGAATATTGTTCTGTGCACGGAATTATTCACGAAACCACTGCTCCTTATTCTCCTCAACATAACGGAATTGCGGAGCGCAAAAACCGAACGTTGAAGGAAATGATGAACGCCATGTTGACAAGTTCGGGACTACCCCAGAACTTGTGGGGGGAAGCCTTGCTTTCCGCGAACTACGTTCTTAACAAGCTTCCTCACAGAAGGTTGGACAAGACACCATATGAGTTGTGGAAAAGTTTCGTACCTTCCTACAAATACCTAAAAGTGTGGGGGTGTCTTGCCAAAGTAATGGTTCCTAAACCGAAGAAGGTTAGAATATGACCCAAAACTGTTGACTGTATATTCATTGGATATGCTCGCAACAGTAGTGCGTATCGATTCTTGGTCCAAAAGTCGGAGATTCCTGACATCAATCCGAACATGATAATTGAGTCAAGGAATGCGACATTTTTTGAAGAGACGTTTCCTTATAAGGAAAGACAGCGCACAGAGTTCTCAAAAGAACAGTTGATACTGTCAAGGACAGTGATCAGGTTGACCAAGAATCAGATCAACGTGTAAATGCTGAGACAATCGAGCCTAGACGTAGCAAAAGAGCTAGAACGTCTAAGTCGTTTGGTCCCGATTTTCTAACATACTTGTTAGAAAATGAGCCTCAAAGTTATAAAGAAGTTATGCTTCTCCGGAGGCACCTCTTTGGAAAGAGGCTATTAACATTGAGAATGATTCAATCCTACAGAACCATATTTGGGAGTTGGTTGATCTTCCACCAGGTTGTAAGCCGCTGGACTACAAATGGATATTCAAAAGGAAGATGAAAACGGATGGATCAATAGATAAGTACAAGGCGAGACTTGTCATAAAAGGTTATAGACAAAAGGAAGGCCTTGATTACTTTGACACATATTCACCAGTGACTCGTATCACATCGATAAGAATTCTCATAGCCATAGCAGCTATATTTGGTCTTGAAATACATCAAATGGATGTAAAGACGACATTCTTGAATGGTGAATTGAATGAAGAAATTTACATGGAACAACCAGAAGGGTTTAATGTTCCTGGACAAGAACAGAAGGTGTGAAAACTTGTAAAATCCTTGTACGGATTAAAACAAGCACCTAAACAATGGCATGAGAAATTTGACAAAGAAATGTTGTCAAGTGGGTTCAAAACCAATGAGTGTGATAAGTGTGTGTACACTAAATCAACAAAAAGGATATGTCATTGTGTGTCTCTATGTAGACGATATGCTGATAATTGGTAGTAATCATGAAATGATTCAGTCTACCAAAACCGTGTTATCCAGCAGATTTGATATGAAAGATTTGGGAGTAGCTCATGTGATCCTAGGAATTAAGATTTCCAAGACATCAGACGTATATATATTATCTCAGACTCATTATATTGAGAAGATACTTGATAAATATATCAAAGGGGATCTAAATGTGGCTAGAACCCCAGTAGACCCAAATCTTCATCTATCAAAAAATACTGGCTCAAGCGTATCGCAATTAGAGTATTCGAGAATCATCGGAAGTCTGATATATCTCACGAATTGCACACGACCTGATATCGCTCAAGCTGTGAACCGACTTAGCAGATATACGAGCAATCCATGACATAACCACTGGAAAACCATAGTAAGAGTTTTGAGGTATATGAGAGAAACTTCAAAATATGGGCTATATTACGAGAGATATCTACTGTACTAGAAGGATACAGCGATGCTAACTGGATATCTGATACGGTGGATTCCAAACCTACGAGTGGATTTGTTTTCACACTTGGTAATGCAGCCGTGTCATGGAAATCCTCAAGGCAAACATGTATTGCCCGGTCTACTATGGAATCAGAGTTCATAGCATTAGACAAAACAGCGGAAGAAGCAGAGTGGCTTAGAAACTTCCTGGAGGATATTCCTAGTTGGCCCAAACCGGTGCCAGCGATTAGTATACATTGTGACAGCCAATCGGCTATTGGGAGAGCCCAAAATACAATGTATAATGGTAAGTCTCGACATATATGTCGGAGACATAATACCATACGTCAACTGCTCTCAAGTGGCATAATAACGATCGATAATGTTAAGTCGAAGGAAAACCTAGCAGATCCACTAACTAAAGGTTTACCTCGAGAGTAAGTTGAGAAGTCATCGAAGGGAATGGGCTTGAAGCCTATAATCTAAGAATTGTCACTGTGGAAACCCAACCTAGCTGACTGGAGATCCCAATATCTAGGTTCAAAAGGGACAACAGAAACTTTGTGCAATTCAAAACAAGCACTGAAGAGTTTTGTACTCTTTCCCATTCCGATAATGACGCTGAGTGCTGTCTGTCATTGGTTAGGATAAGCTAAGGCTTTTAATGATCACTATATTAGGGGATGAGTCCTAATGGGGGTAAAGACAGATTACCTATTCATAGTAGATCACTTATTTCAAGTAAGAAGTGAGGCCGCTTCCTTGGGAACCTTTAAAGGCGGGTTACCCTAAAGTACTTGATGAATCCATAACCGTTGTTCAGGGCCGAAATGAACACAACGGTAGAACGAGAAAATGGTCGAATTAAAGCTGTGTGTTGGCAATTGTCTTGGTTTACACCAACGGCAAAACAGTTCAAGACTATGGGTTACTGGTTTGCCAAGTAAATCTGATTGTCACTCACTAGGAAATGTTCAAGGTGAAAGCTACCTATTTCGATGCAGCTTTAGTTCATGGTAGCTCTCTCAAGTGTCTCCATGAATATTTGAAGAATTGTGGGGGATTGTTGGAAATTCTTCTAAATATTCATTAAGGGTAATTTTGTCCTTTTGTATGATTGGGTGCTTGTGAGGGGTACAACCCTTTGGAGGGTTGCACCCCAACCCAAAGGGTACCCTATTGGCACCCTTACATGCCCTATATAAGGAGGCATTATATTCATTACAAAAGGACAAGGAAAAATCTGAATTTAAGAGAGATATTTTGTTTTGTTTATTTGTTTTGGAGATAGTTCCACCATTGATTCTCAGTTCGAATACTTGTTAAGGGAGTGCTCCTTGGACAAGAAGGAACCAAGTTATCCTGGGAGAACATTGGCTAATTGAATCCGTAAAGCACCTGTGACGGGGCCAATAAGTTCTTAAGGACAGAGAGATCTCGACTTGGATTCGCCATCAAATTACACATTTTTCCAGGTTTTCTGTAATTTCATGTTCTAGGGTTTTTTTTTTGATAGTTTGGTTGGTATTGATCTGGTTTAATTTGTTTGAAGCATGTGGTTTTGACGTTTAATGACACTAAATATACAACATTGGGTATGTCATCTATGATAGGATGCAATAGGAAGGTTTTTTTTTTATGATTTAAAATTTCGGGTAATTCAAAAATTGAGTGGATGGTAAGAAAACAAATTATAATGGATGAGTTGGCGTATACTTTTGTATGGTGATTCACTTGTGTCTTGGGTTTTGGGAGTTAGATATTTCATCTGTCTGATAAGAGCGGGTACATAATAACGGTCATGTTAAATTAATTTACATTCATTATGGAGATAGAGAACAACCGTTCATATGGCTTTGACATCCAATTTCTCGCCATTGCCAACTCTAAGTTGGATCTCCCCTTTGTTTAGCCTTCTTTTAACCCTTATGACCTGTATGAAGTTGCAAATATAAGTGGGACTGCCGGTGTCTAACTCTCAGCCATTATTTACATCTATGGTTAATGAGATGTCAATAATAGGAAAAATACAAAATGTACCTGAGGGTCCTACCTTTCCTTTCAGCTCTAGATAATCTTTCTTCCAGTGTCCAGACTTTTTGCAGTGTAGACATGTACATGCGGTCTTGTAGCTTTGTGCTTATTGGAGTTTCTCTTTGATATCTTATTTTTTTCTCATTTTGATTTTCTTCGACTTTCTAGAAGTCTTTGTAAAGCTTACTTCACCATAGAGGTACAAAGTGGGATTGCCTTTCTTCAAATCATGCTCTGTCGTGCGTAACATGTTATGAAGTTCTTCATAATTGTCTTGCATTGAATGCATATAAAAGTTTAACACAAAACCAATGTAAGTACCAGGCAAAGAAGGTATAATCAAATTTTGGCCTAGTCGTTCATCGATCATAATGCCCTGTCGTTCCAAATATCAGATCTAGTCTATCAAATTTAAAACATGAATATAGGCCGCTCATTCATCCTTGAGCGTAGCACGGAACAATTCCTTATACCTCCGATACATTTCAATTTCTTGATTTGCTTCGAACAATTCTTTGAGTGTTCTCATAATGCTCCAAGCATCAGTTACCTCTATGTACTGTCGTAGCAAATCTGAAACATCGATCCTAAAATATAAGATTTTACCCTTAGGTTATCATCCTTTTATTTTTCAAAATTCTCTCGCTCTTCGGGAGTGGATTTAGGATTGATTTCAATATGTAAGGGATTGATCATTACATAACTCAATTTTATGGCTCCACGACAATGCAGATGTTCATTTCCCATTCAAAATAGTTCTCGACTCCTTTCAATTTAATATAATCCAAAAATCATGCTAATGGATTTGCGGCAGCTATCTACAAGATAATAATTAAATACTAGCATAACATCTTCATTTCAATATAAAAATACTAATACGATTATGGATTTTAAATTTATTAGTTCCCTACCACTACTTTACATAATTTTGTAATCTCCCTTAACGGAAAATTAGAAATTTGACAATCAAAATTTCATAGCGGGAAGTTGATCCCATGACATTTATTCTAACCTCACTATAATGACGGTCTTGGTCTTCATAAACTCATTAGGTAGACCTCTAAGGTCAAGCACATTCATATGACTCTAAGTTTGGTTCTGAACCGTTTCTTATCCTCACAATAATGACGGTATTGGATTAAGACATGTTACAGGTGTATACTTATCAATGTACACTAATGCGCTTCGTAAATACACCCCACAATAATGACGATATTGGGTGACTACATCAACTCATCACGCTACATCTTATGTTTTACTGGAGTGACCTATGTTCCGACCACTTACATCCTCACAATAATGAAGGTATTTGGCATAAGTAATAAGAACTCATTCATCTCCGTATTGACAAGACAGACCATCTAATAATGCTCCAACAGTACTAATATTATTACTTAAAATAAAACAATCACCTAATCAATATACATTTATGATAATAAAGTCATTAACATGCTTGGGTCAAAATAAAAATTTTAATTTAAAACATGTAATACATATCCAATATGACTTATGCATAATTAAATTAAAATTACATATGTATATATTAAAATACATGTGTTGCATGGTTAAGACTTGCGCAGATACCATTCTGTAGGGGCGGTTGTGGGACCCATAGGGTCAGATCGATGCTCCGTATAGTGAAAGTGAGTCTAACCAATAGATATCAAGCATAGATATATTTTTAAATTATTTTATGGAATACTATATTCCGTTACGAGTCCGTAGAAAAAAAATGAGGCCGAATCAGAGTCCGGAAACTCTGGAACGAAGAACATGAGGTTCAGCGCTCATGGAAAATAGCACTCGGGGTATCGCGACGTGCAGGCTTGGGAGTCGCAATGCCTAATTTTGAATGCTTGGCGTCGCGACGCACAAGGATGAGCTTCGCGATGCCCGCAGCTCTAAGAGCTGAGTGTCGCGACGCCAGAGATCTGAATCGAGACGTTGCCCTATAAAATATTGGCATATAATAAATTTACCTTGAATCCAATTCAAAACACTTCCAATTTTCTCCAAACACTTCAATACACCTAAAAACCAATTTTAACATCAAAACCTATACCAACACATGTTATAGAATAAAATCATGTTTTTCAAAATATCAAATATTTTTAGAAAAACATAAATTTATTCTAAATACACACATGCATAAATTTTGAATCTAAAAATACAAACCAATTTAGAATCCCACAAAGAAATGACTCATGAATAATTTTAGATCACGCAAAGTTGGTGAAGTGATTCTAGAATGATAGCCATAGCTCAAAGCTATTATTTAGAGTTTCAAAATCTAATTTTATGTTTATGTACAACATAACATTTTGACTCAATCACAAGC
This sequence comes from Zanthoxylum bungeanum, assembly GCA_019454045.1. Taxonomy (NCBI): domain Eukaryota; kingdom Viridiplantae; phylum Streptophyta; class Magnoliopsida; order Sapindales; family Rutaceae; genus Zanthoxylum; species Zanthoxylum bungeanum. The sequence continues at coordinate 13,238 of SKCR01046673.1, forward strand.
ATATTGTGTTTACGCTTCCAAAGCATTCAGACATAATTTATTAGCTTAATTTCAACATCAATGTATGTTATTATGTATCTAATACATAATACATCACTATATATTTCACTAATGAAAAACTCACTAACGAAAACATTGTTAAGGCAGTTGTGGAACCCCTATGGTCGGATCGGTACCCCGGGCAGCGGAAATGGGTCTAACCCATGGATATCAAGTATAGGTGTAATTTTAAATCATTTAATGAAATACTATATTCCATTACGTGTGTATAGGGAAAAAAGCGGGACTGAATCCGAGTCCAGAAACTCCCGAACGAATAAAAAAAATTGCTACAGTGTCGCGTGCACTGAGCGCCTACTATTATATATATATATTTTTGTTTTCATTTACTTTTCATAAGCACAGCTCCCTGTAAAATTTCCAAAGAGCTGATGCTATTAGGGTCTATTACACTAATAGTTTCTGGTCTACTCCAAACACTTCAAAAACACCCAAAATTAATTTTTAATTTCAAAGCCAAGATTAACACATGTTATAGAATAAAAATCAAGTTTTTCAAAATATCAAATATTTTTCAAAAAATATAAATTTATTCTAAATACGCATTTGCGTAAATTTTGAATCCAATACATAAACCATTCTAGAATCCCAATTAGAAAATATCTCCTGAATAATTCTAGTCCACCTAAAGGTAATCAAGTGAATCTAGAATGGTAGCCATAACTCTAAGCTTTAATTTAGAGTTCCAAACTCTTATTAATTGTTTCATGTCCAACATGAACATCTTTGACCTAATTACAAGTATGTTATGTTTATACTTCTAAAGTATCCTAACACAACTGATTAGCCTTATTCAACATTAAGCTATGTGATCATGCATCTAATACACAAATTAGCATAGCTTAGGAGAATATCAAACATTATCTAGTAAGCTTGATACAAGATCCAATCTACTTCTCCTTGTTGAAATTGTTGGAGAACCTCCAAGATGTGAAAGCTTGACTTCAAGCTCCAATCTTGTTTCCAATGCAATCAAGCTTCACTTCAAGATCCAATCTTCATTTCTCCTAGATGAAATGTTATACAGACCTCATAAACTTTTCTAAACACTTCTCTAACTTAGGCTAATCTCTCAAGAATTTACTTATGCTTGTATTTGAACTTGTAATTAAAACATTCCTAAAGCTTGCTATTTATAGCAAAACTTAGGTAATTTTTAATTAATAAAATTGTAATTAACTTTTAAGTGGGCATAATCCAATTTGTCCAAATATGTATAATTAGGTGTGACTAATCTCCATTGTCTCTCACTTTAATTTAATCCAATTAAATCAAGCCAAGGATTAGGAAATGGATTAGTTAATTTTTGTCACTTTGATTTAATCCAATTAAATCAAGCCAAAATCATATATTATTACATACTTACAATTACCATAATATCCTCAAATGGTAGAGATAATTATGATTTTACAATTAAGCCCTTGTGTAATTATTGAATTAATCCAATTAGGTCAAAGTAAATAATCAATGTTATCCAATAACATTTGATTATCTTATAATATCGAATATTATCTTTCATCAAAATTAATCGGCTACCCAAGTGCTCAACGAGTACACTTCATATTAGGACTCTCTAAGTTCAGACACGTTCATCATATAAGCCTAGCTAATATGTACGCAATTCGGCCACCTCCGAATTCGCGAAGAACACGAACTACCTTTCTGAACTATACAAGTCGAGGTCATCACATATGTTTAACAATCCATCCGTCGTAGGCTATCCGAGTTGTGCTTAGGAAACATAGAATATACCGTCAAGTTTCCAAAATGCACATCTCATGTCAACATGTCCACGATTCTTCATAACTGATGCGATCCACCCTAGGTGATCGACTTTGGCTCAAGATTTAAGAAATCATGACTTTACTCACATGGATACCTAAACCCCTTATGGTACACATACGGGTCGACGGATCCTATCTTGCTTCGCACTTGATTACTGAGTGCATCGGTACACACCCAACGAACATATAGAGGCAGACCATGAAAGGTTTCTGACATACATGGCATCTAAATGTGGAGGATCTCACACAAAATCAATGATATCCTATAGTAAAAGGATTACATATGCTACTCGACTCGAGGAGATTCCTATTGACGGTGGTGTGTACTTCCAACTATTAGGAATCACATGTGAGTCATTCAGTATTCGCTTCAATGAATACCCACATGTTTATACGAGTTTCCAAAACTCATGGTACATCGCGTTAAACCAATGGAACTCCAATTCCAATATATGACATGTGCTAGTCCTCTAGGTAATATGAATTCGACCGTATTCCAAAACCAACGACTAGGAATTTTTACTTTAAAAAAAGTTTACACCTAGTGTTAAGACTATTATAAGGTCGATGTCATTCTTAGCATATCTATACATCAATCTAATACGCATAATGACAATATCATTATAAGTATGAAATGAAAAATATAGTTATTTTATTAATAAATAATAAAATATACAAATCAGATTGGCACTCCAAGCAACAACTACATCAAACTCCCACTTGCTTAGTGCCAATCAGGATGGTACCGTTGTCCCATCTCCTCCACGTGTTTATTTAATAACTTAGGAGGTAAGGCCTTTGTAAGCGGGTCTGCTATGTTGTCTTGTCCTTGAACATTGAAGACCACTATGTCTTTTCGTTCAATTATCTCTCTAATTACGCGTTATTTTCTTTCCATGTGTTTAGACTTGGAATGCGCCTTCGGCTCCTTAGCATGCGCGATGGCTCTATTATTATCTCAGTATAATGGGATTGAATCCGCAATACTAGGCATAACGCCAAGTTCTGTGATAAAATTTCTAATCCAAATAGCTTCTTTAGCAGCTTCTGAAGCCGCTATAAATTCCACCTCAGTAGTGGAATCAGTTGTTGAGCCTTGTTTTGAACAATGCCAACTAATCGCACCACCGTTAAGGGTAAATATGCATCCTGATGTAGATTTTCTATCATTCGGATCTCCCTAGAAGTCGGAGTCTGTATAACCCTTAACTTGTAGCTCATTTTCTCCATATATCATAAACTTATCCCTGATGCCTTTAAGATATTTCAGGATATGTTTCACGGCTGGCCAATGATCATTACCTGGATCATATTGATATCGACTGGTCACACTGACGCCGAAACTGATGTCAGGTCTAGTACATAACATAGCATACATTATGCTTCCAATACAAGAAGCATATGGCAAGTTAGACATTCTAACTCTCTCTTCCTCAATTTGAGGTTCCATTTTCTTCGAAAGATGTATGCCGTATCGGAAAGTTACATTTGCTGCCTTGCAATTGGTAAAACTGTACCTTACTAACATCTTGTCTATGTACGTCGATTGTGACAACCCTATAAGCTTCCTAACTCTATCTTGGTAGAGCCTTATACCTAGTATATAGGAAGCTTCACCCATATATTTCATGGAGAAGTTCTTGCAAAGGTAGGCTTTCACACTTTGCATTATCCATATATCATTACCTATGATAAGGATGTCATCTACATACAAGATTAAGAAAACTATCATGCTCCCACTAACTTTCTTATAAACACATGGTTCTTCCTCATTTTTGATTAATCCAGATAATCTAATTATCTCATCAAAACGACGATTCCAGCTTCGGGATGCCTGTTTAAGTCCATAAATAGACTTTTGGAGCTTACAAACCAAGTTTGAAGTCTCACTAGATACGAAACCCTCTGGTTATTCCATATAGATATCCTCTTCAAGGAATCCATTTAGGAAAGCGGTTTTCACATCCATCTGCCATATCTCATAGTCGTGATATGCAGCAATGGCTAAAAGAATCCTAATAGATTTTAGCATGGCTACTGGTGAAAAAGTTTCCTCATAGTCAATCCCAGAATGTTGAGTGTAACCTTCGCTACCAGTCGGGCCTTAAAGGTTTTCACCTTTCATCGGGCCCTCGCTTCCTTTTGTAAACCCATTTAAAGCCAATAGGTTTAACTCCTTCAGGAAGTTCAACTAAGTCCCAGACTTGATTGGCATGCATTGAATCCATTTCAGATTTCAAGGCTTCATGCCATTCTCCCGAATCGATATCCAATATCACTTCCTTATACGTAGTCGGATCGGTTTCCTCCAAGAGGAGAACATCAAGGCACATCAGATGTTAAAAATAGTCTCTCATGAGGCCTTGATATTCTATTTGACTTACGTAAAACCTGTGTTGTAGATCTTTTACCTAGTTGGATCTCTGGTTCCATCTCAGGTTCCTTAATGTTGGGATCAAACTCATCAAGTTTAATCTCTCTACAATTCCCACTTTCTCTCAAAAATTACTTTTCAAAAAAAATTGCAAAGCGAACAACAAATACATTTCGTTTCTCAGAATCGTAGAATTGATATCCCATGGAATTATCAGGATATCCAACGAACCTATATTTATACCCTCTGGGTTCTAGTTTATCGCGCTGTGCAATTCTAACGTATGCAGGACAACCCCAAATATTTAAATGTTTAAGACTTGGATTTCTACCGAACCATATCTTATAGGGGGTCGTAGAAACAGATTTAGATGGAACCCTATTAAGTATGTAGGCAGCAGTTTGTAAAGCGTAACCCCAAAGGTAATAAGGAAGATCTGTATAGCTCATCATGGATCGCACCATATCCAATAAAGTATGATTTCTATGCTCAGACACTCCATTGTGTTGAGGTGTTCCTGGTTGGCTATATTGGGCGAGAATTCCATTCTCCCTCAAATAATTTCTGAATTCTTCACGCATGTATTCACCGACTCGATCTGATCTAAGGCATTTGATGAATTTACTGGTTTATTTTTCTACTTCGTTTCGGAATATTTTGAACTTGTCAAATGTTTCCGACTTATGTTTCATCAGATAGACATATCCATATCTAGACTTGTCATCTGTGAAAGTCACAAAGTATGTGGAACCATCATAAGCGACATGAATTAATGGACCACACAAATCGCTGTGTATTAGCTCTAGTAAATCTCCAACACGGTGTCCAACACCTTGAAATTGGGCCTTTGTCATCTTTCCTTGGATACATGACTCGTAAATCGGATAAGGATCTAAGGTAATATTTTCAATCAAACCATCCTTTACCAATTTGGATAGACGTCTAACACCTATGTGACCCAATCTCATATGCCATAATTCAGTATTATTTTGTTCAGACTTCCTACTTGTATTTTTCTCTATATTAAAGACATCTCTACATGTTTCCAAAACATAGTGACCGTTTGATAAAGAACATTCACATTTCAATAAATTTTCTTTATCATACAAACATAAAGTTTCATCCTTAATGTTTATTTTATATCCATCTTTATCTAATATTGGCAGTGATATTATTTGTCTGATAAGTGAAGGAACATAATAACAGTCATGTAAATCTAATTTACTTCCATTTGGAGATCTAGAACAACAGTTCCTATGGCCTTGAAATTCAATATCTCGACATTGCCAACTCTAAGCTGGATCTCCTATTTATTCAGCCTTCTTTTTAAACCTCATTTCCTGCAGGGAATTACAAATATGAGTAGGACTGCCAGTGTCTAACACCCATCCACTATTTGCATCTAAGGCTAATGAGATGTCAATAATTGGAAAAATACAAAGCGTACCTCAGGGTCCTGCTTTAAGCTCTGGACAGTCATTCTTCAAGTGTCCAGACTTCTTTCATTGTAGACATTGATCACGAGCTACTTTCGGTTTTACGCATTTGCGCTTCTTGGAGTTTTTCTTTGATATCTTATTCTTCCCCATCTTGATTTTCTTTGACTTCCCAGAAGTCTTTGAAGAGCCAGCTCCATGGAGATATAGTGTGGGGTTGCCTTTCTTCAAATCTTGCTCCACCATATGTAGCATGTTATGAAGTTCTTCGTATGGGGCTTACATCGAATGCATATGGAAATTTAATACAAAGTCAGCATAAGAACCAGACAAAGAAGACAAAATAAAATTACGGCCCAGTCGTTCATCAAACACAATGCCTTGTCGTTCCAGATATCGAATCTGATCGATCATGTTCAAAACATGAGTGCTAACAGCTCCTCCCTCCTTGAGTTCAGCACGGAATAATTCTTTAGACCTTCGATAAAGTTCATCTCTTGATTTGCCTCGAACAACTCCTTGAGTGTTCGCATGATGCTCCAAGCATCTGGTACTTCAATGTACTGTCTCAGCAAATCTGGAACCATCGATCCCAAGATGTAGGATTTCACCTTTAGGTTATCATCCTTCCATCTATCAAAAGTTTCTCGCTCTTCTGGAGTGGATTCAGGATCGATATCAACAAACAGTGGATTGATAGTTACATAAGTCAACTTTTCATACTCCAAGATAATGCGTATGTTCATTTCCCATTCGATATAGTTCTCGGCTCCTTTTAGCTTATAGGAATCCAAAAGTTTCATCAATGGATTATTGGCAGCCATTTACAAGACAACATTTTTTAGTAGTAGTAGAATAATTTTCATTTCAAAAGTGATAACACTGATTGATTATGGAATTTTTACTGCCCTCCCACTACTTTACGTAATTCTGTAATCTCCCTTAATGGAAAAATAGAAATTTGACTATCAAAATTTCATAGCGGGAAGTGGATCTCATGACATTTACTCCAGCCTCACACTAATGACGAATTGGCCTTTGTAAACTCATTAGGTAGACCTCCAAGGTCAATCACTTCATGTGACTCTTGGTTTGGTCCTAAACCGTTTCTTATCCTCACACTAATGACGATATTGAATTAAGACGCGTTCTAGGTGTGTACTTTTCAATGTGCACTACTGAGCTTCGTATGTACACCCTCACACTAATGACGATATTGGGCGACTACGTTAGCTCATCACGCTACATCTAATGTTTTACCGGAACGACCTAAGTTCCGAGCACTTATACCCTCACACTAATGACGATATTGGATATAAGTAGTAAGAACCCATTCAACTCCGTATTGACAAGACGGACCATCCAACAATGCTCCAACATTATTAATACTATTACTTAAAGTAATCACCTAATCACGGGAGATTTATGACAATCAAGTCATTAACTTAATTAGGTCAAAGTTTTAATTTAAAACATGCAATACATATATAATATGTCTTATGCATAATTAAATTAAAATTACTATGGCATAGATAAAAAAATATGTGTTGTGTGGTTATCATTCTATTGGGGCAGTTATGGAACCCATAGGGTCGGATCGGTGCCCCGGGCAGCGGAAATGGGTCTAACCCATGGATATAAAGTATGGTTGTAATTTTAAATCATTTAATGAGATACTATATTCCATTACTAGTGTATAGGAAAAAACCGGGATTGAATCGGAGTCCGGAAACTCCCGAACGAACAAAAACAAAATTATCGCGTGCAGCGCATACGACGCGCGCGCTACAGTGCCCGCGCTGCTGTTATATATATTCTTTTTGTTTTCAATTGCTTTTCATAAGCACAGCTCTCTGGAAAATTTCCAGAGAGCTGATGATATTAGGGTCTATTACCCAAATAGTTTCTGGTCTACCCTAAACACTTCAAAAACACCCAAAATTAATTTTTAATTTCAAAACCAACATTAACACATGTTATAGAATAAAAATCAAGTTTTTCAAAATATCAAATATTTTTCAAAAAACATAAATTTATTCTAAATACGCATTTGCATAAATTTTGAATCCAATACACAAACCATTTTAGAATCCCAATTAGAAAATGTCTCATGAACAATTCTAGTCCATCTAAAGGTGGTCAAGTGAATCTAGAATGGTAGCCATAGCTCTAAGCTTTAATTTAGAGTTCCAAACTCTTATTAATTGTTCCATATCCAACATGAACATCTTTGACCTAATTACAAGCATGTTGTGTTTATACTTCTAAAGTATCCTAACACAATTGATTAGCCTTATTCAACATTAAGATATGTGATCATACATCTAATACACAAATAAACATAGCTTAGGAGAAGATCAAACATTACCTAGTAAGTTTGATGCAAGATCCAATCTACTTCTCCTTGTTGAAATTGTTGGAGAACCTCAAAGGTGTGAAAGCTTGACTTCAAGATCCAATCTTATTTCCAATGCAATCAAGCTTCACTTCAAGATCCAATCTTGATTTCTCCTAGATGAAATGTTATAGAGACCTCACAAACTTCTCTAAACACATCTCTAACTTAGGCTAATCTCTCAAGAATTTATTTATGCTTGTATTTGAACTTGTAATTAAAATATTCCTAAAGCTTGCTATTTATAGCAAAATTTAGGCAATTTTTAATTAATAAAAATTGTAATAAACTTTTAAGTGGGCTTAATCCAATTTGTCCAAATATGTATAATTAGGTTTGACTAATCTCCATTGTCTCCCACTTTAATTTAATCCAATTAAATCAAGCCAAGGATTAGGAAATGTATTAGTTAATTTTTTACCACTTTGATTTAATCCAATTAAATCAAGCCAAAACCATCTATTATTACATACTTACAATTACCATAATATCCTAAAATGGTAGGGATAATTATGATTTTATAATTAAGCCCTTGTGTAATTATTGAATTAATCCAATTAGGTCAAAGTAAATAATCAATGTTATCCAATAACACTTGATTATCTTATAATATCAAATATTATCTTTTATCAAAATTAATCGGCTACCCAAGTGCTCAACAAGTACACTTCATATTGGGAATCTCTAAGTTCAGACACGTTCGTCATATAAGCCTAGCTAATATGTACGCAATTTGGCCACCTCCGAATCGCGAAGAACACGAACGACCTTTCTAAACTATACAAGTCGAGGTCATCACATATGTTTATCAATCCATCTGCCGTAGGCTATCTGAGTTGTACTTAGGAAACATAGAATATATCGTCAAGTTTCCAAGATGCACATCTCATGTCGACATATCCACGATTCTTCATAACTGATGTGATCCACCCTAGGTGATCGACTTTGGCCAAAGATTTAAGAATCATGAATTTACTCACATGGATACCTAAACCCCTTATGGTACACATATGGGCCGACAGATCATATCTTGCTTCTCACTTGATTACTGAGTGCATCGATCCACACCCAACGAACATTTAGAGGCCAGACCATGAAAGGTTTCTGACATACATGGCATTTAAATGTGGAGGATCTCACACAAAATCAATGATATCTTATAGTCACAGGATTACATATGTTACTCGACTCGAGGAGATTCCTATTGACGGTGGTGTGTACTTCCAACTATTAGTAATCACATGTGAGTCATTCCGTATTCGCTCTAACGAATACCCACATGTCTATACGAGTTTCCAAAACTCATGGTACATCGCGTTAAACCATTGGAACTCCAATTCTAATATACGACATGTGCTAGTCTTGTAGGTTATAGGAATTCGACCGTATTCCAAAACCAACGACTGGGAATATTTACTTTAAAAATAGTTTACACCTAGTATTAAGACTATTCTAAGGTCGATGTCATTCTTAGCATATCTATACATCAATCTAATACGCATAATGACAATACCATTATAAAGTATGAAATGAAAAATGTAGTTATTTTATTAATAAATAATCAAATATACAAATCGGATTGGCACTCCAAGCACCAACTTCATCAAACATAACTTTAAAGAAGATCAAATTTACCTAGCAAGCTTGATTCCAAGATCAAATCTTATTCTCCTTGCTGAAATGTTGTAGAGAACTTCCAAGGCTAGCAAGCTTGATACAAAGATCTAATCTTTCTCCTTATTCTTGTCGAGAAATTCCAAAGTTAGCAAACCTGATTCGAAGATCCAATCTTTTTCTCCTTATTGTTATAGAGAACTTCCAAAGCTTCTCCCACAAAAACTTTACTTAGACTAATATTTCTTTCTTTTGCTTAATGTTTGTTTTAGCTTATTTTGTCTTATTTAAAAACATGCTCAAGCTTGCCTTTTATAGCAAAACTTATGAAATTTTTAATTAACAAAAGTTCTAATCAACTTTTATGTGGGCTTAATTCAATTTTTCCAAATATGTATAATTATTATATGACTAATCATTTTTGTTTACTACTTTGATTTAATCCAATTAAACCAAGACAAAGTTTAATTAATGAATTAGTTAAATTTCTACCACTTTGATTTAATCCAATTAAATCAAGTCAAATATACCTATTATTATATATTTGTAATTACCAAAATATTCTCCAATGGTATAGTTATTTATGACATTATAATAAAGCCATTGTGTGATTTTGGATTAATCTAATTGGGTCAAGTAATAATTAATGTTATCCAATAACACTTAATTATTTTAGTTGATAATATCAAATATTATTTATTATAAAAAATTATCAGCTACCCGAAGTGCTCAACGAGTAAACTTCATATTGTAAGACTCTCTAAGTTCAGACAGGTTCTTCATATAAGCCTAGATTATATGTACGTAATTCGGCCACCTTCGAATTTGCAAAGAACATAACGACCTTTTTGAACTATATAAGTCGAGGTCATCCTATATGTTTAACAATCCCTCCGTCATAGGCTACTGAGTTGGGCTTAGGAAATATAAATTACACTGTCAAGTTTTATGTAACATCCGGTGATCGCGACTACTATTACATTGTGGGATGAGTGATACATAATATAAATTATGTTCGATTACATATACACTCATGAAATTACTTTGGGGACAATTGGTAAATTCTTCAAAATTCTGATACAAATTTTACGATGTTCCACTCCGGATAGCCCATGATATTGGGGCCATAATGTTTTCATACGATCTCCAATTTTTATGAAATTTATATCGTCAAAAAGCTAAGACCGAGAGCTACAACCTTCTCGTTGAACAGTTTTCCAAGTTTGAATTAGAAAAAAGTAAAAAATCAAGATTTCTGCGGTAGCTATAGTAATTTCGAAAATATCTAGAAGTTTGTGATATGGCAAATTTTAGACCATTTTTTTGAAACAAAAATCAGCCCCTCTCATTTTAAAACCTGCACTATTCACCATCCTCCTCATTTTTGATCAAAAATGTGGGGGAAGCTTGAAGAGAGGCTTGGAGGAAAGTTTAGAAACAAGTAGTATTGATCTCAAGCTTATTTCTCATGCAAATTAAGTGAATTCTAATTCTCTTTCCCTCTTATAATTTCAATTTTGGATTTAAAAATTAAAAGCCCTAAATTGTCATTTTTGAACCCTAATTGCTCACATTTGTATTTGAGACTAAATGTATTGAGTAGTAAGCATATTCATGTATTTTATGATCTTATACTTATGGATTAAGCATGCATGATTATGTTGGATGTCCAATTATTCTTCCCTTTAGGGGCTGGCCGAATTTATCAATTAGAAGGGGGATTATTATTGTTTTCATTGATATTGAATGATTTTATTCAAGTGTTGGATTGATGTTAAGATATGAATTTGGTTTGGTTATGATGGAAAGTTCAAAGGTGGCAAAATAAACTCTTGGTCAATTGTATGTAGATGTGTTGGAGGAATTATAGTTTGTGATGAATAATATTCTAACATGTTGAAGTATAGATGGAGGTGTTGGAATTGCCTTGGACAGTGTCATGAAGAATTGATTTTTGGCCTGAAAATGGTATAGCATCGCGACGCGTCTGAGCTGGCGTCGCGACACCGAGCATGTGAATGCTCTCTGTTTTGGGTCTAGAAATGAGGGCGTCGTGACACAAGAGCAACGTCACGATGCGAAACTGGAAATACTCTATACGTTGTTATGCTGATATGGGCGTCGCGACGCGTGGTAAAAATGAATTCATTTCATTTTAATCCCAACTTAAGATGTTAGAGACCACCTTAAGAGTTTCATATAACCTCATATTTATACATTACAACATGTCACAAGCATGACACATCATGTAGTAAAAAAAACTACTTGAATTGAAAAAATTAGCCTAGTTCCGAAACATAACCCAGGATTATATTATAACTAAGTCTATCAATCATAGATTTACAACAGGAACCACAATCTTCTTCGACGAAGGGAAGTTATGCTAGTCAGATTCCATATCAGTGAGTGGACTATTTTCCAAAACTTGTGTTTACTTATATGTTTCAGATGAAACTTACTTTTTTCCACATTTAGGGCGTTAGCCAAGTTTATCTCATATGGTTTATGAATAAAATATTTGAGCAATGTTTTAGAAAGTAATGTTTTATAAAGCATGAGTTTTATGATTTTGGAGGCATGGGGGAAAAACTCACCTCAGTATGTAACTTTACTCAGATAATGAAATTGACGGATACAGATATCGTGTACACACCTAGTTCAGGATTAGGGATGATTGATGCCCCTAGATCCAAGATTTTGATTTTGGAGGGTAGTATAGATCCGCACCCCCGGCTCCAGATTTGTGGCTTGGGGGACGGCGAGACGTAACGCCCCAAGACCACCAGATATTGCGTATAGGGGAAGCCCCTAAGCGCCAGATTTTACGTATGAGGGACGACTATACGTAACGCCCCTATACGTATAATATACAAATACAGATTTCTCAGAAACGAGTTTTCAGAAACGGATTTCCAAAAATAGATTTTTCAGAAATGATAAGATTTACAGAAAAGTTTTCACGGGAACTCGATTTTATAGAAAAGCTCAAAGACTTACAAAAAATGAGTTTTTCAGAAAAGTTTTACATAAACAGATATATTTCAGTTAAAAAAAGATTTCATAAAAGATTATTTTCTGAGAAGATTTTCATTTTTAGAACCATGAATTTTCCAGAAATAATCAGTTTTCGATTTAAACTATCCACTCACTAAATCGTTCAAACGATCTAACCCACCTCTACTCATATTTTCTTGTTTTGCAGGTATACTCAGAGAACGAGCTCGAGAGGATGGATATTGATGGCAGTCACTAAAGGGTCTGAGTCCACTAGGTCAAATCAAAGTAAAGTCATGTAGCAGTCGTTGGTACTACATCAGTCATTGTATAAAGTTAAATGTTTATGAATAAAGTTGTACAAGAAAGTACTATTGGATATACAGTTATCAGTATTGAGTTGCATTGTATATTATTGAATTGGGCAAAGGTCCATATGCATGAGTCTATATTTGTGATGAGTTAGTAGTGATGTACATTGTTGGGATATTTTATATCATACCGCAAGTGTACGGTGTCAAGTTTTAGTAAAGATGAGTGTAGAGTGTCGAACCCACAGGGATTGCGTTAAACTCGCACTAAGTACTACAATTGATAATCCTAACTTTATTTAGAAAAATAAATAATAAATATTTAACAAGATAAATAATATATAAAATATTTAGATATGAGGAACTAATACGATAGAGATTTCAGAGTCTGATTTCACCTAGCTATCCCTTATGTATTTGTCATACCAATTAACTTGTTTAGTCGTACTATTTATAAGTCAAGAATCCTCAAATATTAACTCATTCTCTCGAGTAACAGTGAAAATATTATCAACTACAGATTTCGATATCCCTATAAAAATCTAGTAATTAACAACTCATTACGTCTTGTGACTCTATGTTAACGACTTCAAAGGCACTATAGATTCTCTCGAATTCCATAAAATCCTAGGTCATATTCTCTAAATCTTATTCAAAATCCCCTCTCTCGAGTGAAAGATTCTAAACATTCATCATCCTAATTTATGGCCAGCAAACAAGAAGCATTAAACTCAAAAGAATATAAATAATCGGAAATATAACTTCATAACTATATTAGCAAACAATACAAGGTTCAAACATCAGTTACATCATTCTCCAGAATTAATGAGTTAGTTCATGACTAAAGATAAAAATAATAAAAACATGTCATGAATCTAATGGAAATCATTAGAGTTTTAAGAAAGAAACAAGAAGATAAAACCCGAATTGAGTCTCTTCCTCTTCGGACGTCACCGCATTCGTCTCCTCTTGTCGCTCTTCAATCCTCCTCCTTGGATCTCTCTAAAAATAAGTGTTTTGTGTTTTGTTCTATGTATTAGCCTTCCTGACTGAGTTTTGGACGAACTAATCTATTTATAATAGCGCCTTGGGGTCATTGAGCATCTAAAAACCCTAAAAATTATGTTTCTGGAGCGCGCGGGGTGCCGCGCCACTGGTAGATTGGCACCGCGGTGCCAAACTCCCTGATTTTTGTATGGCAATCTATTGAACGCGTGTCGCGACACGTGGCAGTTCACTGGTTGTTTGATTTCTGCTTTTCTGCTCTTCCTGTGTGCTTCCGATGCGTCTGTATGGTCCCAAAACACGTATAAATGCCCCATGATCCATGTATTAATGCTTCCTATAATTAAAAAATACATTAAATGATATGGAAACTAATAAAATAATAAGCTAAGAATGTAGGAATAAGTGGGTATAAACCACACTTATCAAACACCCCCAAACTTAAGATTTTGCTAGTCCCGAGCAAAAGATAAAATAAAAACTAAATAAACAAAATTAACTAGGCCACTTTCGTAGGGATCAAGATTGCATTTAGTGTATGCAACAAGCTTTTAAACCCCTAGGCAACCCTAGTAGACGAGTTATAGTCTCTGAGGGCTTACAGTGATGACACCCACAAATGTCATTCACACACAATCATGCAAAATATATAAATAATTAAAAAAAAATAATAATAATCCCGATAGTTATTCATAATATTTTCCTCAAAGAATGCTTATCAATGAAATCAGAGAATCTTCAAAGTACGCAATTGCGACTAAAATCTAAGTTTTTGAATAAATAATCTAAGCTAGACTCACAGTGTATGTGTGTACATGTTCATTTATAGCTCGACTCATAAGTAAGCTAACTCGATGATTTCATCTCAAAAATTGACATCTGATGGGTCAAACCAACCTAGATATCTCAAATTTATTCTGCATTTGCTTTTCTTTTCCCAGTATGGTACGATTTTTCATTTTTTTTCAACACACCTACCCTTTAAGAGAGCATTTCTCCTCATGGCGGTCCTAACACTGGCCCATGGGTAGCTTCACGCTTATCGATTATAGGTGGTTTCTTTTTATTATCATATAATACATCATAATAATAGCATATTGAGATAAATATATAAGCTAACGGTCATTCATCGACAAACAATTTCTTCAACTAGTCACTTTGCCAACTACTTAAGTTCTTACTGCTAAAAACCTATTATTAAGTGCTTACGAGTCTAACATATATCACATACTTAAGGCATCAGATAAGAATCAATTGGGACTTATCGTTTCTAAAATTTCATCAAAAGCAAACAAATTCATCATTAGACTATATTTTACTATCAGGAATAAAAATAATTTTTTTAATTTAACATGTAATATCAATATATGCACACACCCCCAAACTTAAAATTTGAATTTTCCTCAATGTAAGATAAATATAGGGAACAAAAGTGAGGGACAACACTACCGTGCATGGAGTTGATCAGGCTCTTGCTGGTCAGAATTTGGTTGCGCGGGCTTTGTGTGTTTCGTGCTACCTGCATAAATATCTTGCAAACTAATAAATAAACAATAGCACACAATAAAAATAAACACTAAAAAAAAATACTAATAAAACAAATGCAAGGGTTGCCTCCCCACTAGCGCTAAGTTTAACGTCTTCAGCCAGACACAACCACCCAAATGGTGGTCATGGTAGCTTCTTCTTTTGTATCCACTGCTTGCTTTGACATGAAAAAGATAACTTGGCAGGCTGTGGCAGTTTATCCAAAAAAACCTTATTGTTGTTTGGTCATAGAGGAAGTAATCTGCCCAATCTGTGTTTCTAAAGACTTCATTGTTGCCTCGATATTTTTCATGTGTGTCTCCATATTATTCAACCTTGCTTCATTCTTCTTAAACCTCACTGAAGTATTAGCAACAAACGTGCTCATGAAATCTTCCAAGGAAGATTTCTGTTCAGCTCTTTGATAGTCAAAACCAGATGAAGGTTACAAGGTATTCTCTGTGTTAGCATATGACAAGTTTGGATGATAATGGTTAGGCACAGGATTGCCTCTATGGCTGTTGAAGTTCCAATTGTTCATATATTGGACATGCTCAAAGTTTGAATTTCCTTCCAATAACAGCATATTTGTAGCCGCCGCTGATTCAATAGATGCTTGTGCTCGTGGATTTGTGAGGGTTGCTACTTGAGTAGATATGGTGGAAATCTGAGCTGTTAGTGCCACAAGAGGGTTCACTTCATGTATTCCAGCCACTTTGGTTACCGTAGCACGTTCACTTGGCCATTGAAAATGGTTAATGGCCATTTCTTTTAACATATTATAGGTGTCTTCGGTTGATTTCTTGAATAGAGTTCCCACAGCTGCTGCATCAACCACAGTCATATTTGAACTACTCAGCCTATTATAAAACAACAGAATCTGGACCCAGTCTGCATAATCGTGTTGTGGGCATCTTCGTAGTAAATCCTTAAAGCGCTCTCATGCTTCATACAGAGTTTCAGTCTCTAGCTGCTTAAATATGCTAATTTCTGCTCTTAGTTGAGCTGATTTACCTACTGGAAAGAATTTCTCAAGACATTTTGTGGCCATATCCTTCCACGTCATGATACTCCTCGTCTGTATTGATTGAAGCCAATCCCACGCTTTATCTCGTAAAGAAAATAAGAATAAGCGTAGCCTGATGGCCTCTTTACTCACGCCATTCATCTTTATAGTATCTGCGATCTCTAGGAACATTCTTAAGTGCAAGTTGAGATCTTTTACAGCCGAACCCCCAAACTGATTCCTTTGTACCATGTAGATCAATGCAGGTTTTAACTCAAAATTGGTGGCTTTGATTGGTTGATGGGCAATCCCAGAATAGGTATCATCAATGACCAGCTTGAAGTTATCTCTGATTGCCACTTGACATGGGTTGTTCTCTCTGTTTTCAACCGCCATTGCTTATTTTTCAATTTTTCTTTCTTTCCTTAGTCTCCTCATTGTTCTTTCTATTTCAGGATCAAACAGAAGTGAGTCGAGACTTGTGGATCTTCGCATTCACTGAAGCACTGAAAGAAAAAAAGAAAAAAATTCAATAAACAAAATAAATACAAAATTAAAAAAATTAAAAAAAAAATAAATACAAACAAAAATAACTAAAAATAAAAGTTAAAAATCTACATTAAAGCTAAGATTATTTGGTAGTAGTATTAATGTGAATTAAGCAAACAATCCCCGGCAACGGCGCCAAAAACTTGTTGCGATATTTTATATCGTACCGCAAGTGTACGGTGTCAAGTTTTAATAAAGATGAGTGTAGAGTGTCGAAACCCACAGGGATTGCGTTAACTCGCACTAAGTACTATAATTGATAATCCTAACTTTATTTAGAAAACAAATAATGAAGATTTAACCAAATAAATAATATATAAAAATATTTAGATATGAGGAACTAATACGATAGAGATTCTAGAGTCTGATTTCACCTAGCTATCCCCTATGTATTTGTCATACCAATTAACTTGTTAAGTCGTATTATTTATAAGTCAAGAATCCTCAAGTATTCACTACTCTCTCGAGTAACAGTGAAAATATTATCAACTACAAATTTCGATATCCCTATAAAAATCTAGTAATTAACAACTCATTACGTCTTGTGACTCTATGTTAACGACTTCAAAGGCACTACAGATTTTCTCGAATTCTATAAAATCATAGGTCATATTCTCTAAATCTTATTCAAAATCCCCTCTCTCGAGTGATAGATTCTAAACATTCATCATCTTAATTTGTGGCCAGCAAACAAAAAGCATTAAAATCAAAAGAATATAAATAAACTGAAATATAACTTCATAACAATATTAGCAAACAATACAAGGTTCAAGCATCAGTTACATTATTCTCCAGAATTAAGGAGTTAGTTCATGACTAAAGCTAAAAACAATAAAAACATGTCATGAATCTAATGGAAATCATTACAGTTTTAAGAAAGAAACAAGAAGATAAAACCTGAATTGAATCTATTCCTCTTCGGACATCACCGCATTCGTCTCCTCTTGTCGCTATTCAATCTTCCTCATTGGATCTCTCTAAAAATAAGTGTTTTGTGTTGTGTATTAGCCTTCATGGCTAAGTTTTGGACGAACTAATCTATTTATAATAGAGCCTAGGGGTCATTGAGCATCTAAAAACCCTAAAAATTATATTTCTGGGGCGCGCGGGGCGCCGCTGCGCCAAACTCCTTGCTTTTGATATGGAAATCTGTTGAACCCGCGTCGCGACTAGCAGCAAGGGCGCGTCGTGATGCGTGGCAGGTTCACTGGTTGTTTGATTTCCACTTTTCTGCTCTTCCTGCGTGCTTCCGATGCGTCCGTATGGTCCCAAAACACGTATAAATGCCCCATGATCCATGTATTAATGCTTCCTATAATTAAAACATAAAAGAACTACAAAATACATTAAATGATATGGAAACTAATAAAATAATAAGCTAAGAATGCAGGAATAAGTGGGTATAAATCACACTTATCATATATAATCAGTGAGTCAGAGGCTCGGGGGATAAGACGGCATATTCCTTGTCGGTAGCATCTCCTGGAGAGGGATGTTACATTTTCGAATCGCACATCTCATTTCGACATGTCCATGATTATTTACAACTAATCAGAACACCATTTCTAATATATGTGATTCATCATTGGTGATCAGCTTTGGCCAAAGTCTTAAGAATCATGGCTTACTCACATGGATACCAAAACCCCTTATGGTAAACATATGAGCCGACAAATCCTCTCTTGATACGCACTTGATTAACGAGTGCATCGGTCCACACCCTACGAACATCTAGCGGTCGTACCATGAAATGTCTCTGACACATATAGCATCAAAGTGTGGAAAATCACACACAAAATCAATGATATCATATTGTCAAAGGATCACATATGTTACTCGACTCGAGGAGATTCCTATTGACGGTGGTATGTACTTCCAACTATTAGGAATCATTTGTGAGTCATTCAGTTATCACTCCAACGAATACCCGCATGTCTATACGAGCTTCCCAAGCTCATGGTACATCGGGTGAACTCCAATTCCAATATACGACAAGAGCTAGTCTTTTAGGTTATAGGAATTCGATCGTATTCCAAAACCAACGATTAGGAATATTTACTTTAAGAATAGTTTATAATATTAATATTATCCCAATGTCGGACTACTCAGTGTCCAGTGTTACTACATGACTATTCTAAGATCGATGTCATTCTCAGTATATTTATATATCAATCTAATATATATAATGACATTATCATTAATAAGATTGAAATGAAAATGTAGTTATTTTATTAATAAATAATAAAATATAATGTACAATACATTATTCGGATTGGCGCTCCAAGCACCAACTCCAACATCATGTACATATTCAATGAGTGATAATCATAGTCATTGCATTACTACAAGCAAATTTATATTTTAAAATATAGCATTACTATGAAGAGTGAAAGTGTAAGTCTGTGACCCCCTTCCTATGAGGTTAATTTTTCGCTTGGAGATCTCGACGGAGGTGTGTCCAAGGGCTTTACTATGGGACTTTGTCCGAGAGCTTTGCCAATGACTCTGCTTTATCGGTCTCGCATGATTTTTTCCCACATAGAACCTCATCCATGTGGACATGGCAGGTTAGAAAGCCCATACGTCCGACTCTCACCGTACCTCCGCGGAGCGTAAAAAATATTGAGTGGCATATAGGCCCTGGTTGCGACTCGAACCTTAGATCTCAAAGAGATATAAGGTTTCTAAGTTCAAAAATCTTATATCTCTTTGAGATCTAAGGTTAAAATCGCAACCAGTGCCTAAATGCCACTCAATATTACTGACGCTCTGGAGCTATGATGAGAGTCGGACGTATGGGCCTATTAACCCACCATGTCCATGTGGATGAGGCTACATGCGGGGACAAAATCGTGCGGGACTAGGAGAGTACAAAGTCCCACGATATGGCCCTAGAACACACCACCATCGAGATCTCAAAGCGGACAATTAGCCTCATAGGAAGGAGGGTCACGTACTTGTACCTTCAACAAGTATATATATATAAATAAATAAATAAATAAAAAACTCAAATTGTTCATAAAAGTTCTGTATTTTGGAATGTGGGGTATTCTGAGGTTCTCGGTTTCATTTTTTTATTTAAACATGTGAGCCTCTCTGTCTGTCTGCTTATAAACATAATTCTTCTTGGTTATTAGATATAATACAAGGTATTATAATAGACATACTATTGACTCTTGTATTCATCAATAGAGTAATTATTTGTTTGTTTCTAATATAGGGGATGTTATATCCAGTCCCAATTGGCGTGGTTTAGTGGTGTAGGGTTCAGAATCTCATCTCGAGGTCCTGAGTTCGGATCCAGAGAATACGTTTCTTGTAAGAGCATGGGACAGCCGGAAGTTTTACATGCTCCGCTTAAGTCCAGAAGAAATGATTTGGCGGTGAGATTTCTAACGATTTCAAAAAAAAAAATGATATATCCAACTGTTGTATAAGTAGGTATCTTTTAGCATAAAAAACATGATCTTTCATTTCTTGGGTTAGAAATATGAGAGTAGTTTAAATGTTACTTTGAAGACTGCTTTTTTTTTTCCCTCTTTAGTGATCTCCATTACTTATAAATGGTGTAATTATTCTGCTGGTGCATGAGCCATTGGCAGCCATTGGTGATTAACCAAAGGTAATATCATGCTCAAAGTATAATAATTTCAATGACTGTGGACCTCGTTGTCATGTTACACCTAGTTGTTGGTGAGGTTTTTAAGAAGTGTTAGTTAAGATATTACGGAATTATTTATTAAGTATTAAATTATGTGATGTCTTTCTACAATATTCCTATTATTATTATTATTAAGTGTATTTTTCTGCATATAAATTTCATACTCACTTTAAATATTGAGATAATTTAATTTGTATTATTGTTGTTTTGGTCATATCTTCTTTCCCTAAAATGATGATTCACGTATTAATTTTGGTTTCATTTTTTTCCCTTGACAGTTCAATAATAAAAGGGCTTACACTCAGGACGAATTGGATGAAGTGCATATTGAGTGGACTAATTATATTAGATCGATTATGTAGTTTTATTACTTTGAACTCTCATTTTGGATTAAAAAATTTTATGTTCAATATGTTTAATATAAAAACATTATAGTAAACTTATCGTTCCTATATTTCTCTTGTAGTAAGTTTTAATATGAAAGATTGTTTTAATATTGTTGACGGTGGATTTTGATCTCAGGGTAATATTGGAATATCATTCCCGAGGAAATCCTCTTCCAACTGTGAATTTATTTGGTTATGGGGGACCAAAGGCAAACTTAGCAAAAAACAGATAAACACACCAATCAACAAAGAGATTTAACGTGGTTCGGTGGATTTGGATCCGACCTACGTCCACGGACACAAACAGGATGATATTTTTATTGCTTAAACACTCTTTTCGGGTCTCTTTTTTGTTTTCTACAAGTCAGAGCTTGAAGATTCTAATGTCTCACTCTTGTGATGATTTTCAGATGTCCTCTTACACATGCTCTACCCTTCTATTTATAATAATACAGAAATCAGATTCCTATTTGTATAAGAAATCCTATTTGAACCCAATCTTCTCTTCTTGTAGGGTTTCCTGATCCGGTATTGCTTTCTCCTTCAGTATTCCCTTTTGGATTCTGACTCTTTCTCCTTGCGAAAGTAGGATATCTTCCTTATCTTATCCATAAGAATGGGGTGCTGTTGTCTTGAACACGGTCCGTCGTCTGGTCGGTCTTTAATGAGGTCGGCCATGACAATCTTTTATGCTGAGAGTGCTTTTGCCGACATCTCTAGTGCTCGGTCATCTGAACCAAAGTGGTCGGTCTTCACATGAACTGGTCGGGTCGGCTAGATGATTTTTGACCAAGGAGAAAATTACCCTTTTGCCCCTGTCGTGCTGTCTTAAATACCATAGTGCCTAAAAACACCATCAACATCTGTCCCCTAGTTCTCGGTAACAACGAGTTTGCGAGTTGATGCCGGGAACTATAAAAAAGATGGTGTGCCGAT
Source organism: Zanthoxylum bungeanum (assembly GCA_019454045.1). Classification (NCBI taxonomy): domain Eukaryota; kingdom Viridiplantae; phylum Streptophyta; class Magnoliopsida; order Sapindales; family Rutaceae; genus Zanthoxylum; species Zanthoxylum bungeanum. The sequence goes on from SKCR01046673.1 coordinate 35,276, forward strand.
GAATCCGTCGGTGGTCACTCCAGGAATCGCAAAGAAAAATGTCTTGGCTGCAAATCTGGTCCTTCCTGCCACCCTCATGTGCTCAGTCAACGAGGATCCCGATATCTACCCGTGGAGACAATGCTTTGCCCTTATGCTGACGACGGCCGACTCGGTGGGACGTAACCCGACCCCGAGCTGAAATGAACACTTGGCTCCGGGGGAAATGTTACGTCCCCAGACCAAAAGGACGGACTCGGTGGGACACGACCCGACCCCGAGCTGAGATGAACGTTTGGCCCTGGGGGAATTTTACGTCCCCAGACCAAAAGGACGGACTCGGTGGGACACGACCCGACCCCGAGCTGAGATGAACACTTGGCCCTGGGGGGATGTTACGTCCCCAGACCAAAAGGACGGACTCGGTGGGACACGACCCGACCCCGAGCTGAGATGACCGCTTGGCCCTGGGGGAATATTACGTCCCCAGACCAAAAGGATGGACTCGGTGGGACGTAACCCGACCCCGAGCTGAGAGAAACCAAGTGACCTCGGCGGAACGAATCCAGCCCAGAGCCGAATAAACAAGTGGCCTCGGCGGAACGAATCCAGCCCAGAGCCGAATAAACAAGTGGCCTCGGCGGAACGAATCCAGCCCCGAGCTGAATAAACAAGTGGCATCGGCGGAACGAATCCAGCCCCGAGCTGAATAAACAAGTGGCATCGGCGGAATGAATCCAGCCCCGAGCTGAATAAACAAGTGGCATCGGCGGAACGAATCCAGCCCCGAGCGGAATAAACAAGTGGCCTCGGCGGAACGAATCCAGCCTCGTGCCAGGTAATCTTTGGGACTTGCTCAGAAGGGAATTGAATCAACCTTGTGAAGCCCTACCGAATCTGGCACGGGCGTCCCCTTGCCAGACCAGCGAAAAACAAAATCAAAACTTTGAAAAACAAGACCAAAAAGGTGGGGGGTGACTCGGCACTTGTCCCAAAAGAAAACTTTTTACAAATGTAAACAACAGCACGGATGCCTCAAAACAGCGTCCTGCCTGAGGCCTCCAAAACACAATTCTGAATCTTTCAATTCAGTGTCCCGGCGAACCAGGATTCGGATCAAATAGAGCGTTTGATTGGTAAGGGCACATCCTCTACACGTCGGTTCACTTGGGAGCCTGTGTATCATATGAGGGCTCCTCCTTACCACGCTGGAGTAGGCACACACTACAGGGGCACCACTCATCCCCGTGCTGCATCTCTCGCGGATCCGAGGTGATGTATGGATCAAAGAGTGTCCGGGATACTAAGGGCACATTCCTCCTTAGGCCCGGCATCACTGGAGCTAGCAATCGTCACGGGGGCATCACTATCCCCCGTGCTATGCTTTCCCACGGATCCATTACATCGGGTAAGTGAGGATCAGAGAGTGTTCGGTAACACTGGAGCAAGCAATCGTCACAGGGGTATCATCCCTCCCCGTGCTATGCTTCTTACGGATCCTATGCATCGAGTATGTCCCTGGGGACCCCGAGCTGAATGAAACACTTGGCTCTGGGGGAATGTTACCTCCCCAGTCCAAAGGAGCATGCCTCGGTGGGACATAGCCCGACCCCGAGCTGAAAAAGGCACTTGGACCTGGGGGAATGTTACGTCCCCAGTCCGAAGGGCTGACTCGGTGGGATATACATGACCCCGAGCTGAGAAAGGCACTTGGACCTGGGGGAATGTTATGTCCCTAGTCCGAAGGGCTGACTCGGTGGGATATACCCAACCCCGAGCTGAGAAAGGCACTTGGACCTGGGGGAATGTTACGTCCCCAGTCCGAAGGGCTGACTCGGTGGGACGTGCCCGACCCCGAGCTGAACGACCCCGGCGGAATAAGATCCAGTCTCGAGCTGATGGTTCAAGGGGCCTTGGCGCCCGACTGTCTTTATGTAGTGGGCGTTTGAGTATGTCCCCTGTCTTTGAATATGTCTTTCAATTTTGTTTTTTTTTTTTTTTTTTTTTTTTTTTTTTTTTTTTTTTAGAAAACGGATAAAAAATGTTTTATTCATATTTGGGGACATACTGTCCTCCTTACAGTTCTTCTGCGTAATACTTTGAGAAAAAACTTTATATTTGGTTCATTGGTGGGCATTGTTTGATACCGACCGCCCATTTTGTAATCTCGGGGCCTGTTCCGTAAAGTTCTATCTCCTCGGTTTCCTCGGCTGTTGTGAGTCGAGCACTTTTGTTCGGCCAAACGCCTGGGCCTCTGTCTTCTTCTTCTTCTCCCTGGTTCCTTTGTCGTTTTCGACTGTCTTCTGCGATGCATAGAGTTTCTCGTGAGAGAGTTGCGAAGCAGCTGCGAGCTGTTTTCTGGCTTCCGCCCACAATTCCAATCCCTTCCCGGGTGGGGAATTTCAGTTTTAGGTGGTAGCAGGACATCGCAGCTTTCGTTTTCATCATGAAGGGTCGTCTGACGATGGCCTGGTAACTGCTCATGCAGTCTACCACAGTGAAGTCTGTCATGATCGTCCGGGTCCGGGGATGTGTCCCGACAGTTATTGCCAACTGTATTCTTCCCAGTGGGATAACGGCTGCTCCTCCGAAACCGTATAAGGGGGTGCTATCGTTGGTAAGGGTTGCATATTCTACCCCTAGGTTGTCCAGCGCTTCTCTGGAAATTATATCCACTGCGCTCCCGGGGTCCACTAGGATTCTGTCTACTTCTGACCCGCTGATGACTGCCTTGATTATCAATGCATCGTCATGAGGGAAACTTACTCCTCGGGTATCCTCCTCGGTGAACATTATTGGTATTGACTGGCCTCTCGGTAGCCCTTTGCCCTGTTCTGTTTCTAAGATATCCGGTCCTCGGGTTCTGTTGTAATCTTTAGAGTTTCCGGCCAGCGTTCTTCCTCCTGTGATGATATTTATTTGACGACCGCGTGCTCTTTGTCTGGCGGTCATGACCTCGTGGTCAATGTATTTGTTTAGGTACCCATTCCGTGCTAGATCTTCCATTTGTTCTCGCAGATCTTTGCATCCGTCTGTTGGATGTCCTTTGGAGTTGTGGTGCACACAATAAGCTTTTAGGTTCCTTTTGTCCGGAGGGAATCTCCTTTGGTCGGGTTCTACCAAGAGGCATTTCCCCTGGATCTCCATGACGATTTGTCCCAATGGTTTCTTCAGGGGAATGTATGCATCTTCCCTTACTACATGGTTCACTTGGGTCGGCGCCCTCCTCTCTTGATTGTCCCGGTGCAGTGGTTTGAATTCTTTGTGCTTTGGGGGTGGTCTTCTGGATTCTCTTTCTGTCCGGCGGGGGGCACCCTCCCTTGCGGTTCTTTCTTTGATGGTGTTCCCTTTCCGGGATGCTTTCTCTTCGTTCTCCAACAAAACGAATTTTCGGGCCACCTCCAGAGCGGTGGCGTAGTCCGGGGTGTCTTGGATCCTCAGGTGAGTCCACAACTTCCCGACCTTCAGACCTCCCTTGAGACTTTCTAGCGCTTCCGATGACTCGTACGCTCCGACCTCGAGCACCAAATTATGGTACCTTTCAATAAAATTCCTCAGGGGCTCATCATCCCCCTGCTTCATCAGTCTCAATTCTCCCACCATTTTCGTTGGGACGCATGCCCCTTTGAAGTGTTGTATGAATGACTTCCTCAGTTGTGCGAAGTTGCTGATGCTCCTTGGGGCTAGGCTTCTGTACCATAGGATGGCCGGTCCGGCCAGAGTTAGGGGGAAAACTTTGCATATGGCGTCGCCCGTTACTCCCTGTACTTCCATCAGGAGGACAAAGTTTTCGATGTGGGATTTTGGGTCGGAGTGGCCTTTGTATGGTGCCATGGTCGGCATGTTGAATCGCTTCGGGAACTGTGCTGACTTTATCTCTTCCGTAAGGGGAGACCCCTCTCCTCGCCTCGGGTGTCTCCCGCGCCGATCTTGAGGCCTTCTTCCCATCTGGTCATCTCCTTTCTTAGCCAAGACTTTATTTCACGGGTTGTGCCCCTGTGTCGCCTTCTGTGTCCTTCTGTTCGCCTGTCGTTCCGGGCGTGGCGTTCTTTGAGCCCGGGGGTCTCCTGTACGTCTTCGCTATACTTTCTGTCTTCCCTCTCGGAGCTGTAAAATCTGTCAGAGGAGGAGTCGGGTGATTGTTCCTCCTCTTCTTCTTCCCATGTGTCTTCTGATCGTGGCTCTTTTCCTACCACTTTAGATCTTATCCCATAGGGTCCTCTCTTTCTAGGTCCCTCGTTTTCGCTTACTCTTTTCCTCTCTCCCTCTCTTTCCTCTTCTGTCCGGTCTCGGTTTCAGTTTCCTCGTTGTTTGCTCCTTCCATTCTTTCTAGTCGATCCATTATAGACCTCATGCCATCTTCCATTTTTTTCATCCAGTCTATTGCCGGACCTCCTGGTTGGTGATTTCCGTCCTCCGCCATTTGTCTTATCACGTGAACTGCTTTTTGTGAAGTTCCCCACAGACGGCGCCAACTGTTGACGGTGGATTTTGGTCTCAGGGTAATATTGGAATATCACTCCCGAGGAAATCCTCCTCCAACTGTGAATTTGTTTGGTTATGGGGGACCAAAGGCAAACTTAGCAAAAAAACAGATAAACACACCAATCAACAAAGAGATTTAACGTGGTTCGGTGGATTTGGATCCGACCTACGTCCACGGACACAAACATGATGATATTTTTATTGCTTAAACACTCTTTTCGGGTCTCTTTTTTGTTTTCTACAAGTCAGAGCTTGAAGATTCTAATCTCTCACTCTTGTGATGATTTTCAGATGTCCTCTTACACATGCTCTACCCTTCTATTTATAATAATACAGAAATCAGATTCCTATTTGTATAAGAAATCCTATTTGAACCCAATCTTCTCTTCTTGTAGGGTTTCCTGATCCGGTATTGCCTTCTCCTTCAGTATTCCCTTTTGGATTCTGACTCTTTCTCCTTGCGAAAGTAGGATATCTTCCTTATCTTATCCATAAGAATGGGGTGCTGTTGTCTTGAACACGGTCCGTCGTCTGGTCGGTCTTTAATGAGGTCGGCCATGACAATCTTTTATGCTGAGAGTGCTTTTGCCGACATCTCTAGTGCTCGGTCATCTGAACCAAAGTGGTCGGTCTTCACATGAACTGGTCGGGTCGGCTAGATGATTTTTGACCAAGGAGAAAATTACCCTTTTGCCCCTGTCGTGCTGTCTTAAATACCATAGTGCCTAAAAACACCATCAACAAATATTAATATTATTATTATTACTTATACTATTATCAATTGTGTATTTGATAATAGTAATTTATATTTATATTAAATTTTGATAAATAATTAATTACTTTTTTGGCACAAAAAATTATTACATTTTGCCGCAAAAAAATTCCAGTAAAAATCGAAAGTTCAAATTCAAAATTTAAATTATAAATTTGAATTCTTACGACATTAATCTATCATAATTCAATGACATATTTGTGTCATATATTTAATTTTTAAAGACATAAAAAATCATAAAATATAAGATTTATGATAATGATTGGTAATTTTTTATGACATATATGTGACAGAATAATATATCAAAAAATTTATGACTCAAAAAACCATCATAAAAAAATGACATGACGATTTATGACAGTTTTAAAAATGTCATAAGAATGTATTTATGACGGTTTTAAACCGTCATAAAAATACATTTTTTCTTGTAGTGTATCAAATTCATTATAGTTATCACTCATACCTTTCTTATATTATGTTATATAAAAATATATATATTATTATTTATAATTTTTATTTTTACGGGTTATTTATATTTTACTATTAAACCTATGATAAAATAATAATTAGGTATTGCGAATTTTAAAATATTATATTTTACTACTAAAGTTATAGCAAAATAACATTTTATTATTAAATTATAAAAAAAAAATTAATATTTTATTATTTTTCCTTTAGTTGATTGTTAGTTGAGTAAATTGATCTTAATGTTAAAATGCAACG